>ML844141.1:10562-29940 GCA_009831015.1 Picea engelmannii | reverse complement strand
TGATGAAATATTTAGAAATTTACTTTTCCGTTGTTAAATAAATTACATTTCAAGTTATTTACCATGAAAAACATTAGGACAATAATCACCTAGGCTTGAAAAATTTACATGGTATTAGATTTATTTCTCTTATTGAGATTCTCAAGGGTTCGTAGTGGTAAATCAACTATCGGAAAGGACGAACAATTAAAAAGTTTCAATATTCTTTTTAAGAACTATTTTTCATATCTGGAACTTTGTGTACTAGATCTCGGAGATGGATTTAACTAGCCTTGGGTTATAGGATAGATTGGATGGTGCTTCAAATTTCTTGTCATGGAAAGTGAGGATTACACTCTTATTGAAAGAGAATAATCTATGGGATATTGTCAAGGATGTTGTGACTTCACCTACAGATCTGTAATAATTGACAGCTCACAAGAAGAAGGAAGTGAAAGACAAGTGGATGATGATGGACGCCATAAAGGATCATTTTATCCCTCATATATCCAAGAAGATAAATGCAAAGGATATGTTGAATGCTCTAGTTGGCCTCTACCATATTGAGAACATAAACAAAAAGATGATATTACAAAACAAATTTAGATCTACACAGAGGACTAGATTATATTTACTCGCCAATTACCTTATCAAGGTCACACATATTCATGTTCAACTTGTAGTAGTTGGGGAAAATATTGTAAATGTAGAGCTAGTGAGCATGGCATTGAATGGATTCCCAAATTAATGGGAGCCATTTGTTAAAGGTACTTATGCTCGTGAGAACCTTCCTAACTTTGAAAGGTTGTGGGACGATTGTATCCTAGAGGAGACTTAGATGGAGTAATGGAAAGAGTGAGGAGACGAGAAGGGTGGTGACAAGAACCTAGCCTTATTTGGTCAGAAAAATAAGGGTAGAGGTAAAAGACCGAATAAGGGTAAGGGAAAGATTGAGGAGTTAGCCTTAGATCTAGGAAAGAAGGAATTGAATAGAATCAAGTGATTTATTTTTCATAATCACAATCATTATGCATCAAAGTATCTAGATAAGAAGAAGGTTAAAGGGAAGTAGGAATAGAAGCAGGTAATAGTCTCTGCAAAAAAGTAGATGAATGAGTTTGTTTCCAAGTTTAAGAAGGATTTATCGATGGTATATTTAATTTCTACCAACACAATTCCTAGGAATACATGGCATGTGGACAGTGGGGCATATCGTGTTGGCACCCAAAGTTTTGGGATAAGGATTGGGCACGTGTACAAATATAGTTGTGTGTGCACTACAATTTTTCATTCACTCCAGCAGCTACGCAAGGGATGACATCAGGAACACACACTAGTCTGAGTTCTACTATGCATGCCAGAAATCAAGAAGATATTGCATGCACACTGGAATCAAGAAAAGGATTTTTGTGAAATATTCCCAGATGATTAATTCAGGTTGCATAAGAGATCATGGAGTAGTTAAGGGATGAGTTATCAAGTTAGTTAAGAATTCCACGAATCCAAAGAAGCTACGTGGACTACATGAGGGTGGTAGAAGCATGCGAGAATAGCACTTAGTAGAGAAAGTGGAGCAGAATTGAAAGTGACAAAGCAACAGAACATAGAAGGAAACAAAAGGGAGCAATGAGGATAGATAAGGTGTTATTTAGTTGTTGGTGGTTTCTATTCCTATCGTTGTTGTTGTTCATTCAGTAGGTTCACTCTGATCTCATGTTTTGTAAAGATTTTGGTTGTGAGTTTGGTTTTGTAATACATGCAGAGTTTGAGAGAAATCGCATGGCACCCTATAATGAACCACTATGAGAATGTATGAGAGCACAGGGCATTGTTTTTGATAAATGATGAGTCTCTTGGTATATGTATGTGACATGTTGAATGAATCTAATAAACATTGCAATGATTATTGTCCTTTGATGTGTTGATTATGTGTTTAATGAATTTGTGTGTCATTGTTACATGTTGTTAGTATTAATGCATAATGCAATGGAATGTATGAATGTCAACTCGAATGGAATCCCTATGTAATTAAACCTTCATCACCGACACAAGACCAGATGGTATATATGATTCTCATGGCGTCTTGGGTCAAACCTTCTCCAGTCTTTGACTACAAATTGATATGTTGATGCCTTGGGGTTTTTGTTGGTCAAGTCTGGACGAACCCTAGGTCATCAACCCCCCAACATTAAGAAGGACGTGCTTAAGCAAGAAAAAAAATGGTTCTGTTGGTGGGACCTGAAGGTTTTGTACTGAATGAAGAAGGAAGAGAATGAGGTGGTATCCATCTTGGGAGGAAATCCAGTATTGGTTAACTTTGAAGGAAGAGTAGATTGCTTGGAGAGAAACTCAAGGTGTGATTGTCGACATGGAACATTGGAAGAATAAGTATATCTACACTAATATGCACAAAATTTTCTTTGTTGAATTTCCATGTTTATTGTATCAATGGTTGAAGAGGAAGACTTCTACTAATATTGATTTGAGGACTCAAGAACCATTGGTGTGGGATCAAATCACCCTTGATAGGATGAAGGCATTAGATAATAAGTGGACTCGAGCCATTGATTTTTGGTTTGCTTGGGTGAAGGAAGATTACATTATTGAGTTTGTTGTAGAATACATTGATTCTTTCAGTGAAGTTTAAAGAAATTTTGTTGAAGGTCCTCGAAAAAGGATGCTAGAAGAAATCTCGGTGTGGATCAAGATGTTGTTAATGAAAAAAGGGTTGATGTGAATGGATCTCAATAGGATGATTGACTCGAGCCATTGATTTTTGGTTTGCTTGGGTGAAGGAAGATTACATTATTGAGTTTGTTGTAGAATACATTAATTCTTTTAGTGAAGTTTAAAGGAATTTTGTTGAAGGTCCTCAAAAAAGGATGCTAGAAGAAATCTCGGTGTGGATCAAGATGTTGTTAATGGAAAAAGGGTTGATGTGAATGGATCTCAATAGGATGATTGAGTACACTCCCCTAGCATTGGGGGGGAATGAAAAGAAGGGGGGAAAGAGAGAGAGGAAATTGATCCACTAAGGAGGATCCGGAATTTGTTGAGATGAGGTGAGGGAAGAGAATTGACATAGAAGAGAAAAAGAGAGAGAGAGAGAGAGAGAGAGAGAGAGAGAGAGAGAGAGAGAGAGAGTCTAAATATGCACAAGAAGAGTTGATTTCAGAAGGAAGGGAAAAAAGAGGAGCAAAAATAATATAACAAGGGGTGCAAGGCGAGGGGTCAAGCCTAAAATGAAGAGGAAGGAGACCGCACCAGGAGGAAGTGTGGGAGAGTGTGTTGAACCATAGAGGATAAAATATGAGGATAGTTCGATGAAGAGGACCGACATTAGGAGTAGGATACCCAGTGAATATACTAGAAGTAGTGGTAGTGGGGGCCGAAAATATGAAGTTCAAACCCATTGGTTGTTGTAATATTCCACAACTTCATATGAATGATGAATATGCCCCAAGAGGAGGGGAAGAGGAGTTAGTAATAGTGGATGGTCTTTTGAGGCCACAATTAGGAAACTCCCTGGGTTCCCTCACAAGAAATGTTGGAGGAAGATGGAGTTACCCCCCCTTTTAACCACCCCCCTTTCACATTTGTAACCAAGAAGAAATAAAAACAAACATTGTGGAGATTGGAGTAGAAGAAAGAGTAGGAGAAGAAAGGACAAAAGACAAGAGTGAAGAAGAAGACAAAGTCAACAATACTTCACAAGGAATAGTATCAATAACAAGATCACCAACACAGAGTAGTTAGTCAGGAGGACATAGTCCAAGATTGAGGATGGTGAATTGGGATAACACTCTGAGGCTACCTGTGTTCCATGGGATGGGTAAGGACAATGCAGAGAAACATTCATTTACATGTCAAGATATATGGTCTATGAAGAGGATTATAGATGAAGCATCGAAGATTATGTAGCTACGGACCACTTTCAGGGATGGAGCCTTGACATGGTACATGAAGTGTAAGGCCACTGCACCAACGAGACATATCAGGTCCCTTATAAAAATCAAGAGAGATCTGTTGAAGGAGTTCCAGAAGCCTAAGTCTGAATATCGAAGCATTACAAAGATTAAGGAAATCAAGAAGCAACCAGGAGAAACCATGCAGGATTTTTACTAACGATTCGAGATCTTGTTGGAAATGTTGATGTTCCAGATACATGACGTGCAACATAGATAATGGTTTATTTGGGGATTGCTTCACCATATCCAAGTTCTACTTACCCAACATAAGGTGACAAATCAAAAAGAGGTAGTGGAGATTGAGATGCGGTTGGAGGCTACACTAGGAGGAGGAGAAATATCATCAGGTTTGGTGCAGGTGAAATTCCATCTTGCAAACTTGACGATGCAGTCGCAAGATATTGCAAAGGAAAAGGTGGTAAGAACATACAATGTACAACGTGTCGAACAGAGGCTAACCATAGAGACAAGTGTCCTATGTTGGGAAATTATATGGAGAAAGGTGCGCCAAATCCATTTCCGACTGGGCCTAAGACAGAATGGTGTGGTATTTGTAGAAAGTGGGGACATATACCACGTTGTTGCTCGAAACTGGAGAAATATTAGAAGACGCATCATACTTTGTTCTATGAATTCTAAAAATCCATGGGGCATGATTTGAAAAACTACATGTCACTTCAGTTGATGCAAGACCACACCCATGATGTTTTCCAGGTTTAGGAGGAGCAGAAGGGTGGTGATCACAATGACGATGAGAGATGTGGATATCAAGGAGGTTATAGGGGGGGATATTGACCCGATTGAGGACGAGGATATGAAGGAGGTGGAGGAAGACCCCCACTTATTTTAACTATGGTGAGATAGGCAATGTGTCGATATTTTGTACCAAAAAAAAGTTCTATGTGGGTACTATTGTCATACTAAGTATGTCACAGAGGAATTTCCTGACTTACTGAAGAAGTGGGAAGAGAAGAAGGAACACTACAACATGGTGACTGCAGATATGTGTGGGAACCAAAAGAAGGATGAGGAAGTTGATGTGTGGTTGATAACCTAAGGCGGAGCAAAGATGAGAATGGAATTTGAGTATGGAGAAATATTGGGTCAAAGAATGAAGGAGAAGATAAGAAAGGCAACACAACCCCCCTAAGTTTGATGTTTCCCAATAGAAATAGTTTTTACACGATGCATAGAGGGCCCTAGAGGCGGAAAGAGTGTGGAAATTGTTGTAGCACACAACACAAAGGTCTCTTGAAGAGGCTTGAGTCTAGGAGGAAGTACAAAGAAAGACATATAGGTCATTGGAGGAATCTCAAGCCTGTGAAGAATTACAACATGCCACACATAGGTCTTCGGAAGAATCATGTGTGCATGAGGAGATATAATGTATGATGCAAAGGTCACTAGAAGAGGCTCAAAGATAAGAATAATTGTGACAAGTTGAACAAAGGGAAATAGATGAACATGTGCAGGGAGAGATGAAGCACATGACGCGAGAAGAAGCATTACATGACATGGGTCATGAAGCAGAAACTAAAGACCAAGTAAATAAAGTTTTGCATTGTTTTTTAAATTTGTTAAGTAATATTGATGTTGCATGAATGTTGAAACAGATGTTAGCAACCTGCATGGGAGAGGAATGGATAAAGAAAGCTATATCAGCCCCCCTACCAGAAATGGACATGTACCAAGTCAATGAACAAAAGCGCATAGGAATATATTTCAAGATGATGATTGAACTTGGAAGTTATGAGATGGATGGTGTCATGTTGAATCTGGGATATAACGTGAAAATCCTGGCGAAGAATTCATGGGAGTTGATGGGTAAACCTAAATTGGTGTGGTCGCCCATTCAACTTCAGTTGGAAAATCAATACATAATATATATTATAGGCCGACTAGAGCAAGTCGAAGTGAACATATAAGGGTTGAAGAAGAAGAAATATTTTAAAGTGATAGATATCATGGATGATTATGATCTCTACCCTGCCTTACTTGGCATTGATTGGCCCTTCGACAACAATGTTGTGTTGAATTTTAAGAAGAGATAGATGTCATTTGAGACACAAACCCTATGGATGATTGTGCCATTATATCCAAATGAAGGTAACATATACAATGAGCTCATTAATCTGGATGCACATAGCTCCATTATTGAAAATATTTACTAGATTACGGGGTGCAAGGAAGATTATATCAATCCCACTGCAGATGGGGAACTGAGTTGGACGAGTGTGAATTCATATGATACTAATTCAACAAGTTCCATGGAGAGGTGGCAGCATAATATCTACGAAATATCTACAAGGATATGCACTCGAATTACCACTAAAGTGCACGAAGAGGAATTCAGGTCCTGTCAATTTAATGGGATAGATCTGATTGATACGTTCATTTCCCAAATGCAATATATTCCCATACTCCACTGGGTATGTGCCCTCAATACAGTATTGATAGGGATACCCATGAAATGGTGGGAAATGCATCAAGAGCATCTTCATGAATGGGAATCTGTGGAATATTTGATAAGGGAAAAGTTCAGGCTAGGGGTAGATGTCCGTCAATACATTTTTTCTTGCAAAATATGTTGGGTAGCCAAGCAGTAGAAGGGTGCATGAATAAGATATCTAAAATATCAACACACTCTGCCGAGAAGACATTTTGTCTATATGATCCCTTGGATTCCTTGTAGATGAGTGGGTGAGCCATGTGAGTGAAGGATGGATATGAAAACTCAACATGCTATAATAGAGAGCATGTACGCTCATTCAGTCCTTCTACCCACTATTGATAAAAAAAGATGAGCTATGCCGGATTGAGGAAACAATGGTTAGCCAACAGATGCCCCCAGATCCAGCTGGAACCAGTTTTTATTCTCCATGGAAGAAACTAAGGAATTGGATCCATGTGAAAAAATGTCGTGACCTGCGAGGAGTTGTTGTGGTTGATAAAAACTTTATCAAGTGTTGCAGGAGTGCACAGTAGTCATGCACAACATGTTTGATTGCTGACAAGGGGGGGGTGAATCCGTAATGAGAAATTACACCAATTATTAATCCTTTAAACCACAATGTTTAATCAACCTGTGCCACTGTCCTGTAACCAACCTGTACATGTGCCTTTCCTATACCAACAAAACTAAATACACCAACAACATGTATTAATACTCTCCTCAATATATCATATCTGATAACATATATCTCATACCCAAAATCACAAGAATATCACTCAAAATATGTGCCAAAAATGCACATCAATCATGTACATCAACACTATACAAAGATAACCAACAACATGTACCAATCATGTATCCGCAACAAACCCAACTACACATCAACACGATGTATCAATATCACCATGTACTTCAAGTATGCATATCATCCATGTACCCAATCATATACCTCTACCATGTACCAATAACATACACCAAGATAACCAACAAGATACCTCTAACAATGCACCACACTCTCCATAAATCAAATATCATAAATCCTCACATCAACCATGTGCCAGAACCTCACTGTTATACAACCTCTATTTGTACCAATAACTTTAGCAACATACCTCAACCAAAATCCCTCAAACATTAACTAATTCTAAACTTCAGTGGATATCTCTCAAATCAACTCTACAGGAAGCCCTAAAATTCCAAGAGGGCATCCAACAGATTTACAAGGAAAACCCTCAACCAGATTCATAGATTAAAAAATACACATATGAAGACCATACCTTTTTCTTCTTGTAGAATTCTGCTGTTGCGGTTTTACTGTCACGTTTCTACTGCCACGAATCTCCTGCTGTGATTTTTCTGCCACACTTTTTCAGCCGTGGTTTTCTGTCGTGATTTTTCTGCCATGGTTTTTCTGCCGCGATTTTTCTACCACGATTTTTCTGCTGCAATTTTTCTGTCGTACCTTTTCTGCCACACTTTTCTTGCCACGATTTTTCTATCGCACTTTTCCTGCTATGATTTTTCTGCCGCACTTTTTCTGTCACAATTTTCCTGCCACAATTTTTCTCTATCAATAATACCTGCCCAAATAACCTTTCACAAAATAAATATTAATGATATTCAATAGGTGGTAATGGGAGATATTTTCTCTCTTATTTGTACTTCCATGTAGCTTTCTTAAGGGGTTACCTTCTAACCAACTTAAACCACTTTCCTTCTTTTAGGGATAACGCACTTCTAACTCACTTTTCTACAAATAATAAGTTCTCCACTCCTAGTTGCAACTAAATTTATTATTTAATTAATTTCTTTTGCAACCACTTTGACTTATCCATAAATAGTAAACTCGCCACTTCTTGTTGCAACCACTTTGACTTATCAATAAATAGTAAACTCGCCACTTCTTGTTGCAACCACTTTATTATTTAAATAATTTCACTCTGCAACCGTTTTGACTACTTTATTATTTAAATAATTCATCTTTACTCACAACTTCTTGTTGCAACTAACTTTTCTATAATTAGTCAATTCTAACTTGTTTTCCTTTAACTAACTTCTTGTTGCAACCACTTTATTATTTAATTTAATTTTTTGGTCAACCACTTTGAATATTCAATCTTCTCATCACGACTACTTTACCATAATTACCAAACTCACAACTTCTTGTTGCAACTAATTTATTTTTAATTATTTTCTTAATGCAACAACTATATCCATGATTAATGCATAGTTACCATCAATTTGACTAGTACACTTCTTCTAGGAGCTTCTAGAATAATTGACTTATTTGACCTTCTAGGGGCTTCTAGATAACTCATGAGGGTTCTCCAACTTCATATGGCCATAAATCTCTAACCATGAGGAGTTATGTGACATTCCACATATAACCAAAAATGACATGACATATACTATCAATCTAGAATAGTCTTACCTATAAATTCACCGATCTTCATTCCTTTATATCTCAAATAGACTTGGGTCCCTTACCCATGCCTTTGTGCTACCAAAATTTCCTACCAGACTTCTCAAGGGTTGACATCAACCATTAAGGGTTGACATCAATCTACAATATCACTCTCTGAGGGTTGACATCAATGAAAACCAACAGTCCAGAACAACTTTCCATCAACCTAAGCTAAATCTTTGGCAATCTCTCCCTTTGGCATTGATGGAAACACCAACATTGATGTAAACACTTAGTCATGATAACATTCATGCTTATACTCCTCATCAATGTTTCTATCTCTCCCCCTTTGACATCAATGGAAAAGGGTATCTCCCTTTGAGGCTGCTCCCCTTGACTAAACTCTCATTGGGGCTACTCCACCTGTCTAAATGCCTTTGATATTTCTCTGTGTTTCTAAGCCTTTGATTATTCTCTCTCCTTTCATATGAATAATATCTCCCCCTTTGAAAAATGGTATCACTCTAATGCAACACTAAAGTCATATTTCTCATTCTTCCCTTGTGACAATCAATCCCCCTGGAAACATGCCTATGTTCTCTCTCTCCAAGAATATAACTCTCTATCCTACATCTGATGAATCTCTACCGCTGGAATCATACCTGTATTCTTACCTCTTTGCCTGAAAACTTCTTTGAATGATATTTCTACCTATCTTTTTGGTTATGTTTCTCTCTCTTGACTTCTCTACAAGATGTTGGGTAGAAAAAATATAAGTCTTCATGTACGATCTTTCTTTTGGAGTTATTGTCCATTGGTGCTTCCTTGTGTAATCAAACGACATATATGAAAAGCATTCAAGAATAAGCATTCAAATATTCTTATGTAATTATCATCCATTATGATAATGTTCCTTTGTCTTTGAACCACTCTCTGAACACATGCTTTCATCCACTGTCATATATCTATCCAAACCTGCTAAGTGTTCTTATGAATCCATCTCTTTCCATACTATCCAAGACTCTACTACATAATTGTCCATAATGCTGACCCATATTTCACTATACTATCATGAATTCTTCACTACTACAGTTGATTAATATATCATATTGTACTCCTGCTAACTGATTTCTCTGAATATGTCTACTCAAAATTTGCAATCTACTCGAAGGATGGTTCTCTGGTCTGTCTCATCTACCTCATAGACTCCACTATCTAATATTCATATTACCTGGGAGTCTCTAAGCGAGATGGCTTGGAACAATTACTTCTTTGATGCGGAGTCATCATCATCTTCATCGGCAGATTCATTATCTCTCTGAAATCTAACTTCTTTCTTTCTTTTTGTGGATTCATCTTTCATTTTGCCTCAATTTTTATGTCCATTGTTGGGCGGTTTTTGGCACATGGTTTTTTGCTGATGGTTTCTATTTCCAATTAATGAATTAGGGTTGTTGACTAATCCAGTTCATTGGGTTAGGTTTTTGGATGTTTATGGCTCCTATATTTATATTGCACTGTAAAAAATGTATCACTATGAATGAATATAGAATATGATGGTTTACGGAGGGAAAAATTATTGAAGCTCAAGTGCAGGCGTGGCATAATTCTGAGGTCCTTGAGAAGGGTGTTAGGCTTATTAGAGATATAGCCATGTAAGAAGGTCAATTAGCTACTTTTATTCTGAGACGAGGTTTAGATATAATAAAGGACTTGGTTCATATGTTTGAGCGTTTTACACAGATCGAGAATGAAGATGATGGGAATCAAAAGTTTCCAGTCTTAATTTGTGAAAACAAGTGCGAAATGGTTCATTGTGTTCATTAAAGAATCACAAAAGATGGATTGGACATCGCTGAAGCCATAAGCAAGAAACAAGGTCTATCGTTGGATGTTGCAATTCTGCGCAAATTTATTATTGATCGAACCCAAATATAAAAGAGTCTTTTGTTTATGTTTTAACTCAGTATTCTAACTAAAAATTGGCAATCACCTTCTAGATCCTTTAGAATTGTCTTCTGGAGGATTTTTATTTCCTCTTTTGATTTTCTTCAATTTTGATTCCAAAGTTCCACAAATTCTATAGCAATGGTGAAGAAGATACACTTGATAATCATTCTACAGAGGGTTTTTTCAATGCTTTTGAATGTTCCTCTCCAATTTGCTCAAAGTTTTGAAGGTTGATGCTATGAGGCTAACGTTGCAGAGGTAGACATGGAATTGCAAGCCTGTAATAAGAGGGAGAAATGATATGATTAGGGGTGGAAATTTTTAAACAAATTGTACAAGAAGCAAATGAAACAACTAGAATCTCTAAACTGAACCATAATATCAGTATTATATCATTTTTCAAGTTTTTATATTATATCCACTAGTACATTTAGAGTCGAATTCTGAGATTTGTTGAAAAAAACAATTTTAACATTAAAAACCAGTCAAAATAGGTTAAATTTATCCCTTTTTTAGTTTTCGCCCTTGAAAAATGTCAATTAACTAATGTTACATATTATAACATTTCTTAAGCAATGTTTAAGGATTATTTTTTTTCTTATGGTTTCAACATGTCTTTTGTTTGAGATTTTTTCCACATTTTAAAAGACACTCACATGAAATAAATAAACCCTATCTTTTTCTGAATAGTTTGGATTAAGTGACTCAATCCATAAGGTAAATTTTGCTACTCATAATTAAAATTTTATTCTATTAAAATTACTAAAGAACATTTGAATTCCCTATTTGTGAAATTCTTTTAATTGATACTAATGACTCAATTGTATTTTTTGATGAAATAAAAAACAATATCAAATAAGCCTAACTCAAGCATTGGTGCGCATGACGAGTTGGCTTATATGGAGAATGTGATCAAAGAAGAAAGATATCTAACCATGGATATTAATATATGCAATTTTTTTTGCATACAAGTTATCATGAAAAACCATCTCAAAACCATCCCAAATTTTCTAATATTGGTGATGGAAGATGTTGTTTCCCTTGAAAAAAATAAAAAGTTGTTGGCAGCAGGCCGAAGTGGAAAGAAGGATGATTGTGGGGAAAGAAAGCGTGCAGAAACTGAAGTAACAGCTGGAAGGAAAAAAAACATGTGCGCATGCAAGAAAATGTGCACAAGGGAAGCGACAGTTGGGAGGAAGAACAACACACACACATGGGAGGAAGACCTAACGTCGGTAGGGTTAGGGTTTTTGTAATACATTGTAAATGGATGAAGATCCCAATAGATATAAATATAGATATGTAGGTATAATAGAGGGTTCCCACTTTTGTTGTGTAAGGTTGGTTCTTGATTAGTTTGTCTCTGTATTGTTCATACCGAATATGTACAAGTCCATGTGATATGTAATATTGTGATGAACTATTTTGTAAGCTATTAAGATAAGAACAAAGGAGAGGAGTAAGATCTAAGGATTAGATCACAGGCTGAGGAGCCTGGTGTGATCTAGTTCGCCTCATATAGATCTTACCCATCTGAGGAGAAGTGTAAGCGCGCGGTGCTGGAGATGCAGAACTACCATAATAAAAGAGCCAAGAGCTAAATCTTTTTGGACATAGCCCAGGAGGGGGTGAACCATGGTAATATCTGTGTAATGTGATGAATGCATGTATGTCTTTACTTTTCTTCAGCAGTTAATTTGTACGCTTAATGAATCAGTTAATATATTGTTATGGAATACGATTGTGTTGCTCAGGAAATAAAATGTGGTAGATAAGTGCATGACTGTGAATAACAGTAGATTGCAATCACAATTCATAGTACATGGCTCTGAATAATAAACCCATATCTCATACTCAATCCTAGGTTGTAAACACCTAAGTCTTACAACCACCCATTAAAAGCTATCTTGGGTGAGATTGCGCAGTGCATTCTGTGTACTGTGTTGCCTTCTGGTTTACCAGGAGGGCTGATAGTTTTAGAGGCTTTGTTAGAAAACTAAAAGACATGAACCCTGGGTCAATAACTTAGATGGTCAAGAAAGAAGAGAAAGTAACAGATAACCAACAAATGGTATTGTTTCCACATTAATAGGAATGAGAAAGGACTGAGTAGATGAGATAGATTGAGCACGAAGAGAATGAAGAAAATAAGAGAGAAATGAGCCACTAGAAAGGAATGTTGACACTGTGGAACCCCACAAAAGAAAAAACTGAAGGTTGGTTGAGAACCAAAGAACTAGAGTTTGCACAAAAAGACAATAGAAACCCTAGGATCACACCTCACAAATATCTGGATAGATACGTATTTACCGATTTACACGAAGTCTTTTTCTGTGATTTTCCGCATATACTACAGGAGTGGATGATAAGGTTGAAGGATAACCACGTGACGAACTGGATTCGAAAGATAGATTGGACTCCAGTACAGATTGAGCAGTTACAAAAGGTGAACAAAAAATTCACCCGCGCAGTACACTTTTGGCTTGAGAGTATTGTGGGAGGCTTCATCACAAAGTTTGTAGTTGACACAGCGAAGTCATACATCGCAGCAGAGCAATAATTTCTACGTGGAAATCAAGGAAGGTACATTCAATCACTATATAATTCTATAAAAATATTGATATATAACAAAGGTGTAATGAAAATGGAATCAGACAGCTAAACTTCCCTGCGTACATGGGGGGAGGGGGGGAAGCACTGATAAAGAGAGGATAAATGGAAGTAGGTAAGGACAAAGGCAAGCAGGAGGAGGAACCCTTGGAACCGATCATGATGGATGACGACCAGATCAAGTGGATCTTGGCATCAACAGGAAAGACGTGTAGCGGAGTACCCAACCAATACAAAATGAATACCAAGAAGAGAGTCGTAGCCTTGAGGGAAGGCTTGGCGAGTGATGAGGAAGAGGTAGAGGATCTTCGGATTGTGGAGCAGATTGAGGAAATCCTGTGTGAAACATATGAGAGGAAAACGAGAGGTCCAAGAATAGGATAAGAAGGAAGCCATCCTATCCATATTAATGTCAGTGTGGAACCCATAAACCCATGTGTGACTAATACACCAAAGAGAACACCACCGTTTAGAAAACCAAATTTCAGAGGAAGTCTGACAGCAAGAAGCACATCTACACAAGGAGAAACAACTAGAGGAGCCAGTTCAAGCAGCACTAGTCAAGTATCTACACCGCGTGGAGGAGGTAGTAGTTTCGTATTCAGAATGGCAGGAAACGACCCCACTATCCAATTACTAGAATTTTAGAGAGAAGCAGCAGAAGACCCTAAGAAGAGTTTGTTCAGTTGTGAAAAGATCTGGGAAGAAAAATACATCACTGATGAAGATACCAAACTCACGCAGCTAGCAATTATGCTAAGAGACTGCACACTAGACTGGTGCATGAGTCTAGACACAGATAGTGCCTCGGGAATGACAAGGACACTCGCAGACATTAAGAAGTTATTGATTAACGAGTTCCAGAATCTAATCTCAGAGGATTAGTACATGAACGAGATGATTGAAATCAGATAGAAACCAAGATAATATGTATGGGAGATTGATCAGATATTCAAGTGATTGAAGGGAAATCTCAAATACCTTATGACCAATATGCAGCATGGACACCTATTTGTCAACTCACTATTACCACATTTAAAATATGCTTTATGACAACAGAAGTTTCATATGCAAGCAGAGGCTCTGCAGACAACCTTACAACTAGAATAGAACCAGTACCAGCAAATGGGCCCAGCTATCGAAGAATTGAAGGATGATTTGAAGAATCTAAAATTTCAACTGAAGCAGAATAAGAACAAGGACAAATGGGAAGTCGTTTGGTGCACCACATGCAGGACGAAAGGACACCACAAGAATGAATGCCCACATTCATGCAGTACATGGAAGTAGGCATGCCAAATCCGTTACCACAGGGAGGACTATGGTGTGAAATATGAAAGAAATTGGGTCATGACCCTTATCACTACACGATGATGCAGAAATACCAGACAATTCCAAAGAGTTCATACTACACATTTTGCAAATCAGTGGGCTACGATGATAAAGATTGTAGAATCATGGAGCTGATGCGGGAAAGAACATCAGATGCATATAGGGTATAGGCCAAAATAATGACTAGGAAAGCAGCGCCAGAGTTCAATCAAGCCCCATCTCCTTACAACACTGTGCAACTGCAGTATAATACTGCGCAACAACCATAAAATAATGCATAGCCACAGTACAATCTGACACAGCCCTAGTACAACATCGTGCATTACAATCAGGCACCACAGTATAATGCGTCGAGAGGTGATCGAGCAGGATAAAGAGGAGTAGGACGAGCCAAAGGAGGTAGAGGACCAGTCACATGTCACAATTGTCAGCAACCGGGACACTATGCATGGGAATTTCCACTTCCACCAGTAACTTGTATGTATTGTCGCGCATCGAACCACGATACGGAGGAATGTCCGACACTACTAGTAAATATTCAGGAAAAGAGGAACCAAAACAATCAGAATGTTCAATGGATTTCATCTAAAGCAAGGGATGATGTACGAAACATCAACATAGTCACTCGTGGAGGAACGAAAACAGGAAATGATGTAGTCTGATAGGAACCAGTGCAGAACCAATGGGTAAAGAAGAACATTGAACCAAATAAGTAGTTCGATGTGCAAAAGGAAAAGGATATCTTTAAATAAGCCCGACAAGAATTTCATAAGGAGGACACAGCGTCAACTTCAATTGCACATCCATTCAAGGAAGCCCCATAATATGAGATGTCTCCCTCACTGGATCATACCAATGGAATGCATCCCATGGGACAAGTAAGTACAATCAAAGGATTTTTGAAATCATGCGTGAAAGTATTAAGTGATCCATCATTTGTGAAAATATTGCAAAACATACTAGACAAATGTAGCAGTGAGACAGACGAAAAGCCAGAACCAAAAACCATTAACCACCTACACACAAGAAGAAGAACAAGCAGGGAATTCAGACTGAATGCTAACATTAGGGATTTCAACATGGGAGACATTATACTAGATCTAGGATCCGAAGTGAATGTATTACCAAAGAATGCATGGCAATGCATGGGAGAGCCAACACTGGGATACTCAAATGTCCAATTGAAACTAGCAAAACAACATAGGGTCCTACCAATAGGTAGATTGAAAGGAGTGACAATAGATCTTGATGGAGTCCGCACTAAAGAAAACTTCGAAGTCATTGAAATAGTATATGACACAACACCTTACCCGACATGGCTTGGTCTGGATTGGGCATTTGACAACTAGGCCATAATCAATTTGAAAACCCAAAAAATGACATTTGAATCCAGAGAATACAGGGTCATAGCACCATTAGATCCAGCCGAAGGGGAGAGGTTCGTAGAACCCACTTGTCTGGACTTAGAGGAAATCATCCAGTTGTACATAACAATTGCACGTGATGAGGATTACGTAAACCCAGATGCAAATGGGGTACTCAGTTGGTGGATAATTACTTCATGTGCAACAGACTCAGACATCGGGCTAGAAAACTAGCAACAGAGACTACACGAAGTATCCACGAGAAGATGTGCAAGAATAGACCACGCAGTAAGGTGGGTAGGCACAGAAATCATGGAACCACCCAGTTTCCACGGACTAAATGATTTGGAAAAATTCTTGACACAATATGAAGACGAAGTATTACAGAATCAGAGACTGTTAGCACTCAAATTAGCACTAAAGGCCACACCAGCAAGATGGTGGGGTGCACATAAAGAGATAATCACAAACTAGAATCAATGTAAGCAATTACTGAGCATAAGGCTCGGCGCAGAACATGAAAACAACAAACAACAGAAGTATGAAGGACAAGGGACACCAGCGGAACACTTGGATAAGTGAAAAACACGGTGGAAAATGACACCACCAGAGGAATGGCCTCATCACTTCATACATACTTTAGAGGGCATACCAGCGAACTGGTATACAGAACAAAAATTATGCAAAGGAAATACAACATGGAGGACATTACAACAGAACTTCACAATCACCTTCTCATTCGAGCATGAGAACCCCAACATAGAAATTAATACTAATTAACAAATCTAAAAGTAACATAAATATAAAAATATACTGCGTAATTAAATACTAATTAAAAAATACAAAATTAACATAAATATTACATGGTACCATGAAATTAATACTAATTAACAAAACTAAAATTAACATAAATTTAAAAATATAAATGTTACACATTAGCAAGAAATTGTTATTCATAAAAAGTTTGGTGACGAGGCTGGACCCCCACGGCCAAGTCACAGTCCATGGGACTGTGACCTGGCCGTGGGGGGGAAACCTTGTGGCCAATCCATTGGCGTGGCCACAGGGCTAGCCCCCCGCGGTCAATTCACAGGGACAATTCCAAAATTAAAAATTACAAAATTCCAAAATGCGCCAAGAGCTCCCTCACACTCGCCAAGAGCTAACTCACTATCACTCACTGACACTCGCCAAAAACCCATTCACAATAACAAAGAGATCAGAAAAGCGTATCAGTCACTATGTGTAGTAAATATATAAACATTTTTTTGACAGAAAAGATATTTCGGCCAAAAGAATGTTTCAGACGAAATATTCTTTTGGCCGAAATATCATTTCGATCGGAATATCTTTCGGTCGAAAAGAGATTGTCGGATGAAAAAAATCCGCCCAACTAAAATTCTAAAAGAAAATCGAGGGAATCGTCATTGTAGTGTTCAATTTGACGTTCAAGGCTTCGGTGAAAAAAATATCTTTTGGCCGAAAAAAAATATTAAATCGACCGAAAAAACGTCTTTCGGAATTTTGGAGTTCCACTTGTCACGAAAGTGTTACCCACCTCTTTGAATTTACACTAGTGTGTTCTTATGAAATCACAAAATGGTGCATGCAATAATATATAAATCAATGTTTTTAAGGGGTTATATGCACCAGTGCATATTAAGCATGTTGATGCACGGATGCATATATATTATACTAAATAACTAGTGCATATAGCGTGCAATAATATATATCATTCTAGAATTTTACGGTGGGCATGTAATAAATACACATCGGTTCTCTAAATATAATAATAACACCGGTGCGTAAAATAAAATAAACGGATCAGTGCTTTAAATATAATAAAAGCACTCATGGTTCAGAACAAAAAATGACATCGACATCTCACATTGAATATTCAAAATTTTAGTACCTTTGGTGCACATGGTAATACAGGTACCAACACGTACTAATTATAAATGCACCTTGACAAACATAAAATAAAAGTGCACCAGTTCTACATACAACAAATTGGGAATCTAGGGAATAGTAACTATAAATGCACCGATGTGTTTTTGTTTTATGTATTCACCGAGGAATTTTATGTAGTGCCACACCAACACCTTTTCCTTTTATGTATACACCAGGGGATTTTATTGAATGACACCCCTGTGACTTTTTGTTTTATGTACTCTACTGGGAATTTTATGTAATGTTGCACTGGTGTGTTTTTTAGTTTTATGTACATATCGGGGAATTTTATGTAAGTTCACACAAGTGCATTTTATTTTTAGGTACAAACTGGGCCATTTTATGTAAGGGCACACTGGTGCATTTTGACAATAAGAAAATGGAAAAAAAAAAAAAAAAATTGCTACAACCTTTGCCCACCCAATTTTTTTTAGTTATATGGAACATCCATTAAAACCATGAATAAAACCTTCACAACTAATAAAGGAGGTTGTACAGAAGGTTTTTTTGAAAAAAAATTCAAATTTTGTAACACTAAAAAATCTTTGCGAAAACATCAACTAGAAGGTGAACTACTTGTAGTGTTGGGATCCACTAGGGCGCACCTATTAGGTACTTAAAAAAATTAAATAAATTTTAAGTTCCTTTGGAGGGTGAATAGATTTCCATCATTTTTAGATCCCATATTCATTCCATTTTGAGATGTCTAATAACTTTTTATATCTATTTTCCAAAAACCAATGCTTTATGGTATTCAGTTCTTCAGTAAATTTTATAGGGGGTTCTCCAAGATGCATTATGTCCATATGTTAATTGAGATTACATTACTAATTGGGACCCATGTAATGTTAGATTGGATCGGTGGTGCCTTTGTTTTAAACAACTTCTGAAGAGACAATCCTTTGATTTCTGGTAAAGGGGAGTCCAAACATATTTTCCTAGGGCCACCAAAATATTTCTTGAAGATGACATATTTCCACCAACATTTTGAACTTGTAGTTAATATCCATATAATTTGTCACCCATTGAAATTTTGAAAAATGTCGGATAATTTATTGTGAGCCATGGTTGGTCTTTAAAGAACCTAATAGTTGGTTGTTTAGTTAGATGGAATTTTTTAGAGTTGATCTTACCTCCTTCCCATATAAATTTATTTGTTTTTCTTGTGGTTTGTTCCATGATTCCTTTAGGGGATAAAAAGGGAGAAAATTAATAAAGAAGAAGATATGAAAGGATATAATTAATAAAGATTATCTTACCTACCATATTCAACCATCTTACACCCCATTATTGAATTATTTTTTCCATTTTGTCTAGTTTCCCTTTCCAGACCTGAGATATAGGGTTTTGAAAAGAGATAAGAATTCCT
>ML844139.1:17833-32360 GCA_009831015.1 Picea engelmannii | reverse complement strand
CCTCTCCCTCAACCTCTCTGGAAATCATGTGTGGCCCCTTTACTCCATATGTGAGTCTGGTCGGCAAGCTATCGTCAGCCTGCATCATCAACAATCGTGTCAGAACATGTCAACATCATATCATCAAATCAATGAAATATCATAGAAAATAAATCAACCCAAATAGCACGCTCCCTGACTCAATCCAGAGTCCAAGGGGTTCCATCGATGCCTCGGCATCCTCAATGTCCAAAACCCTGCACACTCAGTAAAACTGAGTCAATAGCACCTGTCTATGTCAAGTCAGTAAAACATCAAGTCATCTATCATAACGCATCATAATCAAGGATGAATGTTTTAACATCATAACAGTCCAGATCACTTGCGAGCAAGTGTCCTCAAAAAATAAGTTTTCTCAGTGCGTCAGAGCGGGATGTTACAAATACAAGGATAGTGACTAATCTTGAAATCAATTTAAAAGAGTTATCTTGGAATTGTTGTTGCAACTTTTTTTTCTGTGACATTTCCAACTCTAAAATTTTTATAATCTTGAGGTGACATACCGAACTACATGTGAATTTATTTTTTATTCATTATAATTTGTGAGATATATCTCGTGGAATTTGGGGTTGTGTACTAAGCTTTAAATAAGTCTCAAACAAGATATTTTGGTATTTTTTCTATAACATTTTATCAGTAAAGGTTGAGACTATGAAACTTCCAGCATTTTAACAAGTCATATTAGAGTGTTATAGGATGAAATTTAATATTTACAAGCATTCAAATTTCAGAGATATATCAAGACAAAGGCTAGCCATCTAGTTATACTTCAAATTAATGGTTTGAAAGGAATGTAACTTACAATTGGAAGATCTATTTGATGGAATACTGAGAGGGGGAGTGTTATAACCCTAAATTGCTCTACACATGCAAACCTAGCATATGGCCCTCTTATTTGATATTTTTTCCAAGCCATCACTGAGTTGCTCTTCTTAAAAACACTATTTTTGAATATGTACGCGCCCTGCACCATTACTGCCCATGTATGTACGTCTTCTTCACCACTTCAGCACAATGAGTCACCCTTGGACAAAGCACATCCTTCCAATTTGGGATCTAATATGAACTTAGGAAGTTGTTCTCGCTACATAGAGTTGTGTCCTCCTCTGTTTGGTTATTCTTCCAAACACATGGGGAGTTTGTGTTGCCTCCTGCATTGTGAACTTATGTCAATGTCATGCTGCCTAAGTCTGATAATCTATCATGATATTGTCGAAGAGAATTTTCACCCAACCTGATTCGACCTTTATGTAATTTGTCTCTTGACCTCATGCCTGACCATCCCAAAAGACCAATCAAGTCCTTGTTTGAAATTAATGAAGTTCTCTTCCTGATAATCAAAATCCTCTTGTCTTTTCCCGATGAGTCGTCGAAGACCTCTAGGTAGTGAAGACATACACTGACATTGTACTCCTACCCAAGTTTTGAATATTTTGAATTTGTTGCTCGAGCTCTAAAGACCTCATCTCCAACCATCAGGCGTTATTGGCTTCTTGAAGATGGATATTATACTTGTATATCTTTGATTTTGAGATGTAGATCCATTGTGTATTTCTCGTGGCTACACTTTGTATAGTTATATGAAATGGATCTTCAGTGTATTTGATTGGCATCCATGATTTATTTCATCCCGAGCATGGGTATGCCCACCTCGAAGAAACAATTGTTATTTTTGCAGATGGAACCTCCCGAACTCTAGTCCTGGGCTCAATTGCTTCGAACATTGGTGAATATTTGTAATGTATTTCGGCCATCAGATGCTATTTTGACCTCGCACATTAGGGGGCAACTGTTATAACCCTAAATTTCTCTACACATGCAAACTTGGCATCTGGCCCTCTTACTTGCTATTTTTTCCAAGCCATCACTGAGTTGTTCTTCTTAAAAACACTATTTTTGAAGATGTACATGCCATGCACCATTATTTCCCATGTATGTATGCCTAATGCACCACTACAACCTGCATACGCATGCTAGCTACACCACTACAGCCCGCATATACTCACAAAAGTTGCAAGGAATTCGTTGAGATTACGGGCTATTGGGTAGTTTCCCAACTGATCCACCGCCTATATCCTGTCACCCAACCGAATAACCACCCTTTTGTCATAAAAAAGGAGGTTTTTGGGTCCCATTCCTAAGACAAGCATAAAAAAAATGAAAATATTCCCATTTCACATCCCCTCATTGCCCCAAGAAATTGCAGCCACCTTGTGATATTTTCCTCGGAATTTCTCATTTTTCCCTTTTTCCTCCATCATAAGCCCATTCCATTTCCCTAGAAGAAGTTTGAGAGGATAAATATACGTGAAGGAGCAGTTGGATCTTGGTGAAGAGGAGCCCGAACCAGGTTCGTGGAGAAGTCGTCGACCTTGTTGTAAGTAAACATTGTGATATCAATAAAAGAAATACTTTTCCTATCCATAAATATGATGTGTCAAATGTTTGTATTTGATTTATGTTTTATTATAACATCTAACCCATGATTTAGATATGAGATTCATGTTTGTAGTTTCTTGTTTATCTGTTTGTGAATGCAGGTCAGCCTTGGGAGGAGGCTTGCAGTCAGCGGAGCTATCAAGCGCGAGAGGATCGACACCGGACGCTGAGTAAAAAGTATAGTTACCTGATACTTCTCACTTTATCTTTCATGTTTGAATCTGGGGTATATTTGGGGTAGTTAGAAAAGTAGGAGACTTTTAGATGGTTACAATTTGCCTACATTATGAACCCTAGTGTAGTCCCCTATGTAGGCAGATCCTAACCGTCTAAAAGTCTCCTACTTTTCTAACTACCTTGAATATACTTCAGATTCAAACATGAAAGACAAAGTGAGAATGATCAAGTAATTGTACCTTTTTCTCCGGGTCTAGTGTCGATCATTTTGTGCTTGATAGCTCTGTTGACTACAAGCCTCCTCCCAAGCCTAACCTGGATTCACAAATAGATAAACAGGAAACTAAAAACATGCATCTCATATATAAATCATGGGTTAGATGTTAGAATAAAGCATAAATAAAATACCAACATTTGACACATCATATTTTGGGACAGGAAAAGTACTTCTTTTATTTATATCACAATGTTTACTTACAACAAGGTCAACGACTGCTCCACGAATATGGTCTGGGATCCTCTTCACCAAGATCCAATTGCACCTCCGTGTATCTTTCTCCTCTCAAAATTATTCTAGGGAAATGGAATGGGCTTATGATGGAGCAAAAAGGGAAAAATTGGAAATTCTAAGGAAAATCTCACAAGGTGGCTACAATTTCTTGGTTTAAGGAGGGGATGTGAAACAGGAAAAGTTTCACTGTTCTAATTCTTGGCTTAGGAATGAGACCCCAAAACCTCCTTTTATATGACAAAAGGATGGTTATTTGGTTGGGTGATGAGCTATAGGTGGTGGATCAGTTGGGAAACTACCCAATAGCTCGTAATCTCAACGAATTCCTTGCAACTTTTGTGAGTATACGCGGGTTGTAGTGGTGAAACTAGCATATGTACATTGTTTGTAGTGGTGCAACATGCATACATACACAGACAGTAATGGTGCAGGGCGCACACATATTCAAAAATAGTGTTTTTAAGAAGAGAAACTCAGTGATGGCTTGGAAAAAATAGCAAGTAAGAGGGCCAGATGCCAGGTTTACATGTAGAGAAATTTAGGGTTATAACATATTCCCCCTAATGTGTGAGCTCATAAGATAATCTGATGGCCTAAATACATTACAAATATTCACCAATGTACAAAACGAGTAAGCACAGGACCAGAGTTCGGGAGGTGCCATCTACAAAATAGAAATTGTCTTTCTGAGGCTAGTATACCCATGCTCAGGATTAAATAAATCATGGTTTCCGATTAAATACACTGCAGATCCATGTCATATAACGATATAAAGTGTAGCCGTGAGAAATACACAATGGATCTACATCTCAAAATCAACTATATACAAGTATAGTATCCATCTTCAAGAAGCCAATAACGCCTAATGGCTAGAGATGAGGTCTTCAGAGCTCGAGCAACAACTTCAAAATATTAAAAACTCAGGTAGGAGTATAATGTGAGTGTATGTCTTCACTACCCATAGATCTTCGACGGCTCATCGGGAAAATACAAGAGGATCTTGATGATCAGGCATATAAATTCATTGATTTCAAACAAGGACTTGATTGGTCTTTTGGGATGGTCGGGCACGAGGTCAAGAGACAAAATGTAGAAAGGCTGACTCAGGTTGGGTGAAACTTCCCTTGGATAATACCATGGTAGATGATGAGACTCAGGCAATATGACATTGACATAAATTCACGATGTAGGAGCCAACACAAACTATTCATGTGTTTCAAAGAATAACCAAATGGAGGAGGACACAAATCTATGTAGCGAGAAAAAATTCCCAAGGTCATATTAGATCCCAAAGCTTAATGAACAAACAAAAGGATGTGCTTTATCAAGGGTGACTCATTATTCTGCCATAAAAAGAAAATATGTTTCCCGTCCTCTTTATGGGTTTTTTTTGTTTTTTGTTTTCTTTTTCAATATTTTTAAAGAGATTGAAAAAGATAAAAGAATACTACCTTACAAAGGAGGAACAAGTGTCGCAAGCATACTAGTTCCAAGCTGAAGCAACACACTAATGCTCAGATCAAGGAGACATGTGCAGGAAAAAGACACTCTGGAAAATTCCTTTGTGGTTCAAGGTGTCAAGACTCAGAGGCAAAGTGCTACAAGGATTGCATATAAGGTATGCTTCAAAGGTTCAGTTGAGAGAAACATGGATAAGGAATTAGGAAAAATATGTAGAGATGCAAATGTGATTAATAAGACACAATGAAAACCCCCTTCAATGTAATTTTAATGAGCATAGAGAAGGTAAGCTCAGTAGTTTTTCGCGTTTAGAGAGTCTAAAAAAACGTAAAAGAAGACTCCACTGGGGTACCTTTCTCGAAGGTAGTCTAGTCAGTTCGAAAAAGGGGTAAACTAGCACCAAAAAGACGTCTATTCAAAACCATTTTAACGAGTGTGACAAAGACAAGATCACTCGACAATATTTTCAATTTTAAGGAGTCTTGAAAGAGATTAACTTTGGAATCACAACCGTTTTCTAGATTTAGTCTCCTTAGCCTGAAAAAGTGTAAAATGTACTGAGGAAAACTCTCCCGGTGAGACGAATCTCCCGATGTGTACCTTTTTCCTCCCTAATCTATAGGTCAGAAAAAGGAGTAAACTCATGCTAGTACATGTTTTTATGGACCAATTTAATGAGTGTGAAATAACAAGGTCACTCGACGATTTTTGAATTTTAAGGAGTCTAAAAAGAGATTAACTATGGAATCCATAGGGGATGTTCTTCTGGACCATTTTAACGAGTTTGAAAGAACAAGGTCACTCAATGATCTTTTCAATTTTAGGGATTCTGAAAAGGGCTTAACTGTGGACTCCGTGGGGGTTCCTTTTTCGTAAATTTAGTCTCTCAAGCCCGAAGAAGTGTTAAAATTATACTTGAGAATACTCTTCTAGCGAACCAAAGTTCCTAGAGTATACCTTTGTTCGTAAAATTGACCATGTGGACCAAAAAAGGGGTAAACTACAGCCAGACAGATGTGCCTTCAAATTTGAGTTTGGCGAGCATGAAGGGAAACAAGATCACTCAACAATATTGTTATGTTTATAGAGTATGAAAGGGATTAAAGAAGACTCTAGGGGGCTACGACTCATGTATGAAACTGGTTCAGGTAGAGCCCACTACTAGGCTCAGACCAAGGGTCTCTTCGATAGTCAACTTGGAAAGTCTCCCAAAAGGAAAGAAAACATAAAATACGGTGTAATTCCTCCCACAATATAGAAACAATAGTCATGGATTCAAGGATAGCCTCATCTAAAGGAAATTCAAAATCTGAGAAATCACGCAAATGAGGGTCAACAGTCCCAAAGGGTGAATTAGATTGACCATATTCCATATGAGGATGGAGGCTCTGGCCAGGACTAGCAGAGTCTCTCAGTGAAGAATAACAAGCACGAGGGCTTGAGGATATACAAACAATGAGATCAGACTCAGAAGGAGACTCAATATCACTTGGACCAAGAGGGGAAAGAAAGGTCTCCCATGCCCCCATTGGATAAACCAATGGATCAATTGCTGAGACCAAGTATTGAGAAGGAAAACATGACTGCACAGGTTCCTACTCAGAAGCAATTGAACACAAACGATAAGATGCCACATAATGAACACGTGGCAGGTTAGAGTCTACATGAACACTAGGGACATATAAAGGGGAAGCTTGAACTAATGTAGAATTAGGATGGTGATTATCAAAGGTCAGTTGGTCGATAGTGGAAATGCTTCCATTATGAGGGAAATGTATCACCCAGAAAAGCATAGACACCACAACATTCATAGCATATACATAATCACGCCTGAGAAGCATATTGAAATCTAACGGGCCTTGCACCACTATAACATTGACAAGGACAATCTTCCCACCTAAATAGATATGCAACTGAGGAAGTACCCCAAAATATTCACTAGGACGTCTATCAAAATCCAATAGCTCTTGCAAACCAGATACAAGCTCCGGAGATCCCAAGACTTCCCAAACCTAGAAGGATAAAATACCTGCAGATGCGCCTTCATCCACAATACATCAATAAATGTTTTTTGAATTAACTTCAACCCTTATTTGAAAAGGTGTAGAAGAAGGAAGGTGAGGCTCAACAAGGTCATTCCAATCAAAGGAAACCATCCTAGGGCTTGGAGGGAGTGTGCTCGAAGAGAGAAAAATGGCCCCTTGTTCTGAAAGTACTGAATTGGAAATGCTAAAAACATAGTCGGTAGACACATCCATCTCCAATAGAAGAGTGGGATCAACTGAATATTGCATTGGCGTGACTGCTTTGGTATACTTGACACTCTCCAAGAGAAGAGTAGGATCATCCAAAGACTGCATCGGCGTGACCACTTTATCAACCACTAGTTGAATAGGCAGCGAGACAACATGGTATATAGGCACATCATCAAAAGAGGAGTGGGATCAACCGAAGAAGGTATCGGCATGACCACTTCATCAACCAAAGACTGAATAGATTGAGAGGAAACCTCAGAAGACTTAGAATCAGAAGAGCTTGCAGATAGGGACCACAATCTTCGTACCTCTGGAAGGCCAGGGTATAAATGAGTAACATGATCACCCTTTGAAAGCTTACAAGGGAAATTAGGCTTACATCCTATTTGTCTAGGTTTCTCAACAAAATCAATGCCCCCAACATGACTAGAAGTGGTTGGTTGCACATATCCAACATGACTTGCAGAGGTTGTTGATTGGTCGATAACATGATTCACAGAGGCAACAAACCTATCACCAATATGACTAGCAGTGAATGGAATTTTCCCCCCAACATGACTTGGAAAGGTTGGGTGATTGCCCCCAACATGACTTGCAGAGGCTGGGTGTTGGTATTCAACATGACTTGTAGAGGTTGACGACCTATCTTCAACATGACTCACATAGGTTAGTGGTTTCTTCTTCCTATTCTTCCTCTTTCTATTTCATTTAGACTTCCGGTTACTAGTAACTATACTTTCACCAGGGAAGGCAGAAGGAGGAGGAGAAGACTTTGTTGATGAAGGAACATAAACATGATGCCCATGACATAAAGTGCTTAACTAAGAAGTGTGAATATCATTTGGGATATTTCGAATGGTACCCAACCAATCCAGTAGTCCCACATTCAACCCAGGAATGTACAAAGTGACCATCAAAGGGATACCAACGTTTCTGAAGAAAGGAAAAGAACAAGAATCCCCTTGCGAAGGGGTTCCTTGGTTGGTATCGTTAGTAAATTTAGCCATGAATATCTTATGCACAAGTTATCCCCTTGTGGGATTGTTTAAGTCCATAAAAGTCTCACACACTGATTTTGGCGAACCAGTGGTATAAAAACAATGCCTATAAAGAGGCGGCTCCATGTTTCTAAGACAAAGAAAAAAAAGTCCTCACAACCAAAAGAGTGGGTGGTCTACCACCCTAGGTTAGAGACCCAAATAAATGACTGACTAACTCACTATGGAAAACTAGGGAGCACAAAGCACACACTAGAAAAATTCCTATAAGATAAATCAAGCAAACCACTATCTAGTAGGAATAATAGTTACGCCAACCAACACTAGAGAAACTTACCAGTGCAAGTGCAACTCGTACACAGAAGAACCCTTCGGGTATAATCTACAAAGTGTGATCCCGCGTATGCCCTAGATACCATAGTATACCCTTGCATTCACTTGTGTAAGTCCCTATAATAAAGGCAACTAAGTTTCCAGCTCGCGAACAATCACTAGGCAGGTACAATCTACAGTCAGGTGGAACACAATGAGAAGAATAACAAGTCTGAAACCTACCGAGTTTATCGAAAGCAAGTGTTATGGAAGACAACTGAAGATCTCGAACAAATTCGAGGTCCATGAAGCTCCGTAGGAAAATGCAACCGACAGTATCCCATGACAAGTCCTCAATATGCATTCCCCACTACTTGGTCCAGCTTTGGAGGGGTTATCTCTGCTACCTTTCCTCATGTGACCTTGTGTTTATCCCCTGTGTTAGAGGGGGGTCCCAAATAACTTCCACGCACTGGGATTTTACACTCCTTAGATTTGACTCTAATGTTTATATATAATCCTTGAAGAGTTTCCTCTCCAACCTAATTCTAGGCTCTAGCCTAAACTAGTTGATTGACCCTACAAACATAAAGTCTACTTTATTTTAAATTAGCGTTCATTTTAAATGGATTATTTTAACTCAAGGAAATGGTAGTGCAACTAATGTTGTTAATACTCTTACGAAAAATGAAACTTATAATAACACTAGAAAAGAAGGATTATATTTCTTATTTTTCTTTTGAAATGCTTTCAAGATGAGAAGAAAACATAACACTATGCTAATTTCTTTTTCTTTCTGGAAATGCTTTAAACAGGAAAAAAATTGAAATAAATTTTTTTTCTTTTCTTTAAAGAAAATGAAAGGGGGTAAAAGAAACACCAGACAAGACTGAAATTGACCTATGGCCCACTACGAAACACAATGAGTCACTAAAGACACCAAACATGCTGATAAAAAACTCAAAGACTCTGTTATGAACATAAATATACATATAAATAGATATTCATAATATAATAATTAATTAATAAATAATTATTATTAATAATGAAAGGACATGTCTCAAAGGACATCGCTATTGGTTAAGGGAACCCCTGCGTGGGTATATAAACGAGCCCTCATCCTCATTTGTAAATCATCTTACTATTCATTCTTATTAAATATATATTTGTCCATATGGATTTGATTACTATATTCCAGATATTTTGGATTATTTGTGCATGACGAACTTTGTTCGTCTCATTTGGTATCGGAGCTTTGTTTTTCTGATCCCAGCCTTTGGCTAGTCTCTTTATCAGACCTTGTCTGAATCATCTTTTGGCCAACCATACTTCATTCAGAGTTTCTCTGAGAAATTTGGTCTTTGACCACCAACCCGACCTCTGGCCATTCAAATTTTCAAAATTCTTAGGAACTTCGGTTTTTGACCAATTCAAGCCTTTGGCCATATAAAACTCAGGATTCTATTGAAGAACATTTTGCTGCCAAGAAATCAAGAACAATATATATATTATATATAATTATGTTATAAAAGGATAAAAATAAACAAAATTCATTCCGCTACAAATTGGAAGAATGCAAGAATTCAAGAATTAAATCATTGAAGAAGAAATTATATATGTTGATTATAAAATAAAATAAAATAAAAATCTAAGATACAACAATATCTAGACATAGAATATTCAGTGTGGACAACGTATCAAAAAATTATTGTGGTAAATCTCGTGTATTAACCGCCAAAGGTAATCGAGTAGCAACATAATCGTTGCCAATTATTCAGTGAGACCATAAACCCACCAATCTCAGTCGTCATTCATCTTGGATTTCTGTGGGTGGAATCACTTTTATTCGTGAAGACAAATTATCGTTAATACCCACGTAGAGTCGCAAAAAAAAAAGTAACCGAAATCATGGCTTCTGATCATACAAGTCAACAACATATGATAACTGCCATTTAAAGGAGTGAAGGTTGTTTGCTGTATAATTCCACCGTACAACCCGTACCATATCCGCCAACAATCCGCCTTACATCCGTTGTTGTCATAGTGTGAACCTGTTGCTAGTCCGTAGAGTCACGATTTAAAAAAAAAAAAAGGTTATAAAAAAATCCATACAACCATCAATCAATTGTCATACAGAAGTCGTACCCCTGCTCCACTGTCAATTCCGTACATCCACAGTCTGCCATACGTTGTCACTTCCGCCCAGCCGTCCGTACATATTTTGTTAAGTCACGATTATCTGTACATTGGTATATAGTTTAATTGAGTGTTGTCCATATGATCACGACTATTGAAAAAGGGAAGGTTAACCATTAACAAATTAACAAATTAAGTTAATGTATATTAACTTTTGAAACATGACTATTAGATCATTGAATTATTCAAGGCATAAAGCTTATTGCAAGGTTAAATTTAATTGGTGGAGATTTAAAAGAAAAAAAAAGGGTTAAAAAGGTTTCTAATTGAAGCCAAAAAGTTATAGGAAGGGAAAAAGACTTTTATTTATTCGAAGGGTTATAAATATAAAGTACTTTTTAATTAAAGATTGAAAGTTATATGAAGGAAAAAAAAATTATTTATTGGAAAGGTTATAAAGATAAAGTACTTTTTAATTAAAGATTGAAGATATTAAGAAAAAGAAAAAGGGGATTATCAAAGAAATTTTATATTTCCAAAGAAGCCATTGAAAGAACTTAAGATAAAGGTGATTTTGTGAAGCTTTAAAAAWAAWWWTTTCTAAAAAGGGATTGAAGAAACATTTAAAATTCATTTATATATAAGATATATTATTAAGGAAAAGTAATGTGAAGAGATATAAAGTAGAAGGATAATCAAGGTTCAACCTATAATTATATAAATGGAGTTTTGTGGTGAAAAACAAGGAAGATTCCCCCTACTTATAAAAAATATGTTGATCCCTTATTAAAAGTTAATGGGATTATTCAGGGAAAGAATATCAACATCGCTATTTGCTCGACCGCTAGGAAAAATCACATTAACATTGACCTGGAAAACCAATTAATGTTTTTAGAGCCAAATATAATTGAAAATGACATGTGTCTTTCCAATGAGAAATATGACATTAAGAACCTACAACTATCTATGGACGATTACAAATTCATAGCTCAATTCAATGTCGTGTCAATCTATGAAGATAGTGTTGATATAATTCTAGGGTCAACTTGGGTAGATACATTGGGTACTTTTATTTTCAACACAAGGAGAAATTTTTTGACATTTTCTTATAATAAGAAGAAAATCACATTACAAGACGTTACAATGAAGTCAATTTCAGAAGCTCCATCATCAGAAGACCTGAAGGACATATCAAAAGTGATCCTTCCAGATAACCAGAAGTCAATACAAAAGTTGCAATATCGACAAGAACAATGTGACAAAATCATCATTGAAAAAGACAAAGAGATTTCTCACCTAAGAAATCATAATCATAAACTACTTGCAAAAATCATGAAGTCCAAGGAGAAGAAGTGGTGTTTTCAAAAGTTCGAACAAGAAAATCAAGGTCTCAAAGAGAAATTAACCGAAAAAGAGGAAGAAATATCCTGCCTAAGGAACCTTAATTATAATTTACTAGAACAAATTAAAATCTTAAAGGATGAAAGAAAAAAGAATCTAGAATCAAAAATAAAGTCGGCAAATCAGGAGATGAAGAAGAAAATTCACGCCTAAGGGTTCATAATCAAGATTTATTAACTCAGATTAAAAAGTTGAAGCATGATAAGAAGACTTTATAAGAAAGGCTAGATCGCAAAACATCATTAGTCGATAAGGAAACGATGACAGACCCAATCAACCTTACAACTCAAAAGGAGGAAAATCCAGCTGATGTAAAGAAGTTTTCAAATGTCGAGGTACAAACAAGCCATAGATATGAAGAAAACTCAAATTCAAAAGTTAATCAAGAAAATGTTACAAGTATACGAAGTAAAGATCAAGTTGCGAGGACGCCTTATCGACATCCTAATCACAAAAATCGATAATTTAGCCAATCCTTCTATCAACAGAAACAAATGTCCAGTATGTCGAAGAATATCACTTCCACTACAAGTGATGCTCAAAGTAGAAGCTATCATGGGAGTCGAAATACATCAAGTTCTTTCCAATAACCCTATAAACTCTCCATGCAGAAGATTGAATTAGGATGGGCAGACTCCTTTACAATGCGACAATTCTGTTCAGCACTTATAAGATCCTATCGTCTCAGGTCCTCAACGATTACTAACTCAATAATGAAGAAGCATGAGACAATAATTACAAGCTAGAGCAATATATAAGTCTTCCATAAAGTATGCTTTGAGGACAAAGCATTTTTAAGGGGAAGGCAATGTTATGAACATAAATATACATATAAATAGATATTCATAATATAATAATTAATTAATAAATAATAATTATTAATAATGAAAGGACATGTCTCAAAGGACATGACTATTGGTTAAGGGAACCTCTGTGTGGGTATATAAACAAGCCCTCATGCTCAATTGTGAATCATCTTACTATTCATTCTTATTAAATATATATTTGTCCATATGGATTTGATTACTATATTCTAGATATTTTGGATTATTTGTGTGTGACGAACTTTGTTTGTCTCAGACTCGCCTAAAACCATTTCAAAGTAAACACATGAAATCTTGAAAAAGACAAGCAAACTGACATCGAACCCAAGCTATAACTGTAGAAACAAAGACATTGGACTCTATCAAGAAACTTGCGCACTTACTGAATTTCTATAGTTGCAAGTTGTGTGTGTACAAATGAGCTCTAGAATCCTGTATTTATACTACTCTTTCTTAGCTGTCTGGGCCAACTTCTCTTTCTCGAGGCTAAAGACTCAATATTAATTATTTTCTTTAGTTGACTTGTCTTATAGGGTTATGTCCAATGCTTTAGGGTTTCATCTTACTTCCTGGAATATTCTATTCTTGTTAGGGCTACATGTGGAGGTTAAAACCTCCTGCAGCTACCATAATATCAACACTCATTACTCCAATTCTGGGAATTATAATGTATTTTGGCCATCGCAGATACTCCTATGACCTCACAAATTAGGGGGAATTTGTTACAACAATTTTTTCCACACTCCATGCATCTTTATTTGATGGCCTTCCATTTACCTCTACAGACTAAAGTTCCCCTATTTTCCTCACTCCAAAGTAAAAAATTCAAAGTTTTTCATAAATATGCGGGCCATAGTTAGACAACTTCCATATACGTAGGTTTCTCCATTAGAGCCCGCATACATCATGTTTTGTGCTCAAAAATTAAAAATATGTTAGTTTTTCATGCCATGTCACAAGATCCATGATCCTTGACCTTACATTTACTAGAAACTCTCTGACTCAACCCTTCAATTACATTTGGAGGTTATAAATTGAGCCATATAAATTCCTTGAAGACACATCGTTGAGAGCAAAGACACTCTAGAGAAATTTCAATTCAAATTGAGTCTGCATCCCTTTGTTCTTGAAATTTTGAACTTCTCATGTTCAACCGCGAAGCTCTTCCTATATTGAAATGAATAAAATCAATTACTCCTACTACTTGTGAGATTTCCTTTGTGGAGGACTGAAGTGGTGAAGGCCCAGTTGGAGGGACTTAGTTTCTCAGTTCTGATATGTGTCGTTACATAATTTTGTCACATATGTACTTCTGTTGATTACATTAATATAAATACTCTTTTCTCATCCAATTCTGTGTTGTAAATATTTACATTACCTTCCATGGGAATATTTGATGTACATGTTAATGGATTATGCTAGTTTATATGCTAACATTCTATATAATTTCTATATGATTGTATATATTGGTTGTTTAGGAAAATTTGCAAGCATCAAGATTTCAGTCGTGAGCTCAGTTGTGGTCTTCTTCAGAAGTCCAAACAAGGTATGATTTTTTCCTTCTCTTGTTAGAATTTTCATTTATCTAGCATACTTGAGATTAGAGTTGATTTCTCGGTGTCGTTCTGTCTATTGTAGTTTACCCCTTTCCATAGAGAATTTCCTCGTAACATATATAAAGAAGGAAAAGAAGGAAAAAGTTACATATCTCTTTGGCTAATCTATAGAGAGAACAAGGATAAAGAATCTCTTGAATAGTAGTATATTGAGGGCTAGGGAGTGATGCTACTGAAGATTTAAGTAGCAAGGTCTAGTTGGGAGGAGATTCACACCCCACTTCCTGTTGTGGTTGGTAAAATCTAAGATCAAGGTATGGCCACATTTATGAGGTCACTAGATTGCAGGTACGTTGTTTCCAGGTAAGTTCCTCACCTCTCTTGTTCAGTAAATCGTAAGTGGATTTCCCTGGGTTAG
>ML844138.1:28533-72640 GCA_009831015.1 Picea engelmannii | reverse complement strand
GAGCGTATAGTGGATAGAATGGTGAAGACTTGTGTTTGAGCTGGTGTCAAGCTCTTGGATGATGAGGCAAGTTCCAGATATGCATTCTATGGCCTTAGATCTATCACTGAGACACTGGTATGGTTACATTATTGTCTTGATGGATACTATTGTTTGATGTGTTGTGAATTCTTAGGGCATTCTTGGTATGGCTTCTATGACGTGGTTCAGTTTGGTTGATTTGGTTGATGGAGTGAGCAGTACTCTTGTGATTTATTAGTGAAATGATTTCTATGATATACTTGTTGTTTATACATGATTGAGATAGCATTCATATTGATTTGTTGTGGAGCATGAACAAACTATTGGAGAGCTTGGATGTGTTGTGAATGGATGGTGGTTAGATTGGACAGTCAGAGACATAAGATAATGATACATTGTTTACAGATGATCTGAGTTGATCTTGAAGGACAAACCCTAACAACTCAGAAGGTATACACAGGTTGTTTTATACACTAGCCGCGTGCATATGCGGGCTGTAGTGAGCCAGGGCGCATGCACACGCTGGCTGCACTACTGACAGGTCGCGTACCTGTTGACAGATTGATATCTATTGAGGATTGTTGCCTCATCTCAGTTGGTGCTGAGGGTGTAAGCTGAATCTTGCATTATAGAGATGGTGCTCTTGTAGAGTTGTACTCTATTCAGTTGTTACTGATAAACCCCGGATTGTTGTCCATAATAAAAAGAAAAATTGTACATACATATTGTGTTCTTTGTGTTCCTTGTGGTGATGACTTGTTGATGATATATTGCTGATACATGTTGCTGATATATGTTCTCATTTAACTGGTTGTAAATGACAACAATGGGTAATGAATAAATGTTGAATGTTAACTAAGAAGTTTTTGTGTAAGAGGAAAGGTTTTGGAAAAAGAGCCCCACAATCATTCACCCCCCCCCTCTAAGTGTGGTAGGTGTGTCCAACATGAGTGTCATAGACATAGTAGTTCCAGGTGAAAGGAACACACTGATGTTCAGAGCAAGGGGACATATGCAGGAAAATGACTCTCAGAAAAATCCTCCACAGGTCAAGGTGTCAAGACGCAGAGACAAAGTGATACAAGGCTTGCGTATAAGGCATGCTTCAAATGATTCAGTTGAGAGAAACATGGAGCTGGAATTAGGACAAAGATGCGAGAATGTAAATGTGATTAATAAGACACAATGATAACGTCCTTCGATGTAATTTTAACAAGCCCAGAGAAGGTAAGCTTGACGATTTTTCATTTTTAGAGAGTCCAAAAACGCGTAAAAGGAGACTCCACTGGGGTACCTTTTTCAAAGGTAGTCTAGCCGGTTCGAAAAAGGGGTAAACTAGCACCGAACATATGTCTATTCAAAACCATTTTAACAAGTGTGACAAAGACATTATCACTCGACAATTTTTTCATATTTAAGGAATTTGAAAAAAACTTAACTATGGACTCCGTCAGGGATGTTCTTCTGGACCAATTTAACGAGTGTGAAGAAACAAGGGCACTCGGCTATATTTTCAATTTTAGGGAGTTTGAAAAGAGCTTAACTATGGACTCCGTGGGGGTTCCTTTTTCATAAGTTTATTCCCTCAGGCCCGAAAAAGGGTTAAATCTATACCTGAGAATACTCTTCTAGAGAACCGAGGATCCTAAAGTATACCTTTGTTCGTACTTTTGACCATCCGGACCGAAAAAAGGGGTAAACTACTGCCGGATAGACGTGCCTTCAAATTTCAGTTTAGCGAGCGTGAAGGTCAACAAGATCGCTCGACAATATTTTCATGTTTAGAGGGTCTGAAAATGGATTAAAAGAAGACCCATTGTGTTTTGGGAGTCCCGAGGGTGAGGTCAAGAGTGATAATGAATCATGCAAATGAGGCTCATACTCATAATCAGAAAAAACTAATAAGGACTCTTGAGCCTATAGTCATTAGTGATGGCATGGACACCAAAATGCAACTGGGATCTACCTAGGGCATCCATGTACAAGTAGGCTCTACCACTAAATTATGACAATTCCAGAGCAAAAGTGAAGGTTCCGTGTCACAATTCAGTGGGATCAATCCTATGAAAAAGTGAAAAAGACAATGAGGTGCAACAAGTGGAGGCGAAATCCTATCTTACATGCACAAAGTTGGAAAAACAACTTTTTACCAAAAGACCTTTAAAACTGACCCAACTCTCAAAAAAACTTCCCAAAACCCAAAGTAACACTTATCGTAACATCCCCTAAGAAACTCAATAACCATAGTAAATGATTTTCAAGATAGAAAAAAATGGCAAAAGGGTCCAAAAAATGACAAAAAGGGGCCAAAAAGTCTATAAATAGAAAGCTGGTAGCTCATTATCACCATTGTAATTTGAGAATTGACCAAAAGTAAAAAAACACCCCTTTGCAGAAATAGTTGATTCCGGGAGCTTCAGTGGACGAAACAAACTTTTGTTTGGACCAAGTAAGTACATACTAACCTCCCTTGCATTTCCATCTTCCATTTTTACATTTATTTTGGCTTTTTTGGGGGCGCTGAGCCCTACGTGTACGTGGGTTGTCCAAGCACAACCCGCGTGTACACGCAAGCATAAGAGAAGCTGCCCGCGTGTACACACGACTGTCCTCAAGACAACCCGCGTACACCGTCAATAAGTGGGAAAAAAAAGGAATGCAAGATTTAACTCTCCATTTCTTTGTGTTTGCAGGATGTATGTGCATTGGAGAGAGAGGGAGCATGAAGAATTTGATTTTTTAGTCTCTGAGAACCCTACTGCTATCGCTGTTTTGTTACAATGCGGGTTGCTAAAGTTCTTTCAGTGTCCATTTATGAGGGAACAACCCAGGTTGCTAAATGCATTGATAGATTACTGGCATCCTGACGCAAAGGCATTCATGCTCGAGGGGCAGTCGTTGACTCCAATGACTGAGGACATTTACTTTCTGACTAGTCTCTTGAGGAGAGGGGATCTAGTCAACTTGTGCACTTTCCCCCCTGGGTCACACAACATCGAGGAGTTGATTGGACTCCATTGCGAGGTTGGTACTGAGAAAGTAGGTTCTCAAGTGCCTATTCACAAGATCAACAACCTATCACTAAAAGTGATAGTTCTACTTATTGGGCGGATCACTGGATCCACAACTTTACATCAGGCTTCTTGGACGCACATGCATTGTGCGGAACAGTGCTTAAATGCATGGATTTTCGACTGCAGTACCACCATGCCGGATTGCATGAAGAGACAGTTGACAGAGTGTCGGATACGGGAGCACTGTAACTTCAGGTTTGGGACTGTTTTGTGCTCCTTTTTCTTCGAGAGGGTACCCAGCCTTAGTCCTCGAGAGACTATATGAGGGAACGAGGCCACTCTCCTGGCGCTATGCAGATGGGCGACGTTGTTGCCGCGACAGGGTGGGGGGAGGACCATCGAGGCCTTTGATGAATTTTTTTTTGACTGGTGGTCACGACAGATTCTGACAAGAGGACTACCCCTATGTTGTGATTAATTTTTCCAGAGATCCTAACATGCTTGTACCTCCCGGAGTGGAGCGAGGAGAGATGGATAAGTTTTCTTTTCAAAGTTATTTAATTTTTATGTCTTTTCATAGATACCATTTTTTTTTGTATACCAGAGTATCTGACACTTACGTATATGTTATATACAAATGTGGGACCAGTGCGTCCAGCAGAATTCTCGAGGACTAGGCGGCGTCTTCGACCAGAGGCAGGACCAACTGGAGCCGCCAGACTAGCAGCAACAACAGGGGGACCTCCAACCGGAGAGGCTGAGAGAGTATTGATATGGGTAGAGTGGAACCTTACCATGCTCACTTGTACAGTCCCTATGGCGGAGATCAAGGATCTCCCACCATCGATGCAACCTCACGTAGTTGGGGTGCCACAGACCTGGGTCCATCTTTTTCGGCGTTTGGCGAACACTGTTGTTCACTATGGCAGGGCCAACAAACACCTCCCTTAGTTAGGCTAGACTACTTATGTGCCGAGAGCACATTTTGTATATTTTTTAGGGCATAAGCCTCATGAATCTAACTGGACATATTTTTTAGGCACTTGCGCTCACCCATGTACTCTGATATTTTTTGATATAAATATGGATATTTTTCATCTTTTTTATGTCTTATGGATTATATCTATTTTAAAAATGTATTTACATGTTCTTGTGTGTGATTTTTCTTACACATGTGCAATATGTCAATCTAATACATGATTAGCTAGAGTATCTGTGATTTGATTCAATCTCCTAGGAACATGCATATATGTGATGTAATCAAAACTTCGTTCTAAGAGACGTACCCTAAGGAACCATCGGTGTAGTGTAGGATCATAAACGCTGTAAACCCCATTTAACTGAGACACAACCAACTGAGCGTGTAAGTAGACCCAAAGGTGAGAGATACCATACGACAAAGAGTCACGAAGAAACTCTAAGACTACGCTGTATTCGACGACATTGTTTGTGGAGTCACCTAAATAGATACCTCCTAAAGATAACAACTGGCCCCGAGGTGTGAAAATCACCCAAGTTGCGGAAGCAAGTCCCCGAGTGTGCCGGCTAGCGCCATCCATGAACCCAACGAACACCTCTGATTCACTTGACATCTGCCACAGTGAAAAAGATGACATAAAAAATGACACATCCATAAAACCAAAAAGACAAAAAACTAAAAAGAGAATGTATAGGACTATACATATGTTACAAGAAGTCACCCAAGGAGACCCCGCCTACGAGTAATACTTCTTGAGGTAGAGCCCATTTCTAGGCTCCTCCAAAGCATTTCCCTCAAAATCCACCAGATGATAAGCGCCTTTCTTTAGAACCTCCTTCACTATGAAAGGTCCGAACCACATGGGTTTGAACTTGCCTTCCCCCAAGGGGTCCTTATATTGGTCATAGACTAGGACAAGGTCACCTTCAGAGAAAATCTGAGGATGAACAGACCGATCATACTAGCACTTGACTTTATGTTTGTAAACCTCGTTAGCGAAGGCTACATCCCGACCCTGCTCAAGATATAATAAACTCTCTTCAAGCGGTGAAGTGTTTAGCAATAACGGTACTGCCAACTTTAGAGAGGGGATCTGACTCTCTATAGGAAAGACTGCTTCCAGCCCGTAAACGAGTTGAAAAGGAGAGAAACCGGTTGCAGTCTTAACAGACATTCGGTAGGCCCATAATGCCGAATACAACATCAAATGCCAATTTGACTTGGTCGAATTGATCGTTTGTTGTAAGATAGTCTTAAGGGATTTATTCAAAGCTTGTACTCGACCATTCACTTGTGGGTAGTAGGGTGATGAATTTTCTTGCCTCAACCCAAGCTTTGATGTTAATTCGAACATCATTTTGTTCTGAAAGTGACTGCCATGGTCAGTGACAATCTCTCTCGGGATGTCGAACCTTTCTATTATCTGGTTAAACAAAAAGAAAGCTACGACCTCGCCATCATATTTAAATGTTGGCATAGCTTCGACCCACTTCGTGAAGTAGTATACTACTACAATGATATAACGGTGCCCTTTTGCGGAAGGAGGGTTGCATGTAGTGTAATCAATCCCCCACTTGGTGAATGGACCAACTGTGATGATGAGAAACATGGGAGTGGGGTGTGACCTCATCTTCCAAGAGAAGATCTAACATGGGTGGCACTTCTTGACCGATTCAACACAATCTTTGATTAATTTTGGCCAAAAGTAACTAGCTCGTAGAATCTTTTGGGCTGTTTCCAACCTAGACAAATGACCGCCACATGCTCCAGTGTGGCAATCATTAAGCATGATTTTCGCTTCTTGATGGGTGAGATACCAACGAAGGATGCAATCTACACCTCGACAATACAGAGTTTCCTCGAGTATGAGATAGTTTTTGGCCTGATGGCTTATACGACGATGCTCATCACAAGAAGCAGAGGCAGGGCACTTCAAAGTCTGGAGATAGACTAGTATATCTCCATACTAGGGGTCCTAAGATGCGATCAGAAACATGTCTCCTTTGATGGGCGACTCTTCGGGTATAACATCACCTGATTCGACTGGAAGTTCTGAAATGAGTTCCGCAAAGACCAACGACTTTTTGGATTTCGTCGAAACAAAATCCAAGTCAAATTCCTAGGGGATAACTATCCATCTATTGATCTTTCCACCGATCACACGTTGTGTCAACACATATTGAAACAGATTAACAACAACGATGATGGTGGTCTTGCGAAACAAGATGTAATGATGGAATCGTTGGACAACATGAAATGCTGCCAACAATTTTTTTTCAATGTGAGAATAATTGAGTTTCAGTCTAATCAAGCCTCGGCTCAGGTAATAAATCACGTATTCTGAGAGAAAATCATTCTCCTGAACCAAGACCATACCGATGGTGGACTCTGCAATGAACAAGTACAATAAGAAATCTTTATTATAATTGGGTGGCCGAAGCAGCGGGGTGGATGTGAGGGAGTGTTTCAATGCTTCGAAATAGCATTGAGCGGCTTCATCCCAATGAAAAGGAACACCCTTCTTCAATAAAAACATAAAATCCTTTGTGATCTCGGCATAGTTTGTCATGAAACACTGTAAAAAGTTCTCTTTTCCCTGTAGACTCTGAAGCTGAGGAATCATGCACGGGGGAGGCAACTGAACTATTACCTCAACCTTTAGAGGATCGACCATGATCCCTGTTGTCGAAACATTGAAACCAAGTAAACGACCCGATGTGACGCAAAAACTGCATTTGTTTGGATTCAAATGGATCCGGTAGTAGTGACATCGCTCAAAGATAATTCATAGGTGTGTGGGATGATCAACTCTCTTGCGAGATCATGACGCTAAATCATCGAGATAAGCCTCGATTATGTGTTTGAGATTGTGGAAAGAAAAAGACATGGCCTGCTGAAACGTAGCTCCAATAGTTTTTAGACCAAAAGGCATCTTCTGATAAGAAAATGTACCCCACGGACAAATGAAAGTGGTTTTGTGTTGGTCTTCGGGCTTGATTTGTATCTGATTATATCTCGAAAAAACATTCACGAAAGAAAAGGCTTCACAACCTGTGCATTCATCGACTATCTGGTCAATAAATGGTGTGGGAAAATGGTCCTTTGGACAGGCCTTGTTCAAATCATGGAAGTCCGTACATATGCGAATCATACCCTATTTTTTGTTGACTAGAACAAGATTTGACACCCATTGAGTCAAGTGGATGGAGTAGATGAAACAAGCTTGGAGTAGTTTCTCTACTTCAGCCTTAATAGCTGCTGCTTTCCTAGGATTGACCAGACGATCTATGGATGACATTTCCTCATAAGACCAAGCAAACACGTCGTGGAATTATTTAAATAAATTTGTGTAGATTTGAATATCCTCGGGGGAGCAGTCTGCTTTGATGAAGATATTCTCCATGATGCTAGGGATTCTCAAGATATTGATAGGTATCGTTTGAGCAATGTTTTCCATATTTCCTTCAGCATAAACAATGTGCGTAGCCAAAGGATTGATAGGACAAGCCTTATCTCTAGTCATAGTCAGAGTGAATTCACCTGCTTAAATTCTTCTTAACTCTGGGAGGAAGTAAGATCGGTGATGAAGATCATCCCAGGATCTGTCTGGACTAGTCATTTCCTCAATAATCACCTCGTCTGAGGGCAAGGCTAAGTCTAAAGAATCAATATCGACGAAGGAACCTTGAGCCCATATAGGCTTGAGAAATGGATCTAACTCTTGTGCGGGAGTCGGATCGGAGTTGGCAAAAGATTGTTGGACTGTAGAGTACACAAATTGTATCACAAACAAAGGCATGGCCATGCCATGGTGCCCTGTCCTTTCCATCGTGGCTGATGGGGAAGGAAAATTCCATGGATCGTTAAAGTAAGTCATGTGAAATGACAAGATTTGAAATATTTCAGCCCTAGGCTGGTCGGGGACAACCGTGATGTAATGGACATTGCCGTTCGGAGGCGGGTAATTGAAAGTACCCATCAAAGGTGGGCATAAACCAACCCCTATGTTGACAATGCTAGGCTAAGGGTTATCAATCATCGGGACCGTGGATACCCCCGATGAAGGGTCAGGACGAGAGAAGGATAACTGATCAATGGTCATGATCTGGCCCTCATGTGGAAACAACAAGACCTGGAAAACTGTTGCGACCACTGCTTGCATATCGTAGGTTCAACTCCTTCCTAACAAGATATTTTAGTCAAGAGACACATCGACCACTTCAATTTCGATGCACACAATCTTCCTTCCTAAATGCATGGGAAAAGAGGGGATGATTCCATGTGGCCAGAATGAACAACCGTCGAAAGAGGTAAGAAGGGTAGGTGACAGAGACAAAATGGGTTGGCTGATGGCCTTCCAACTTGCCAAAGACATCACGCATGTCGAGGCACCCTCATCAACCACCGTGCGGAAAATGTTCTGAGTAAAAGTTTTCGTGGTGTAAGCCACTACTATTTGAAATGCTATGTGGTAAGGAAGATGAGGTTTTAATTTGGTCGTATGAAGCATGATCGTTCCCGGATTACAAGTCTTAGCAGATCCTAAGGCAACTAACAAATCCTTTCTCTGGGAAGGGTATCTCTGGAGGACTTCCAAAGTTGACATCGCACAAGGGGTTTGTGACAAATCCTCCACCACAGAGTAGTTCTGGGCGACCCTTTCATTTGGGTTGTGAGAAGCTTTCTTGAATGCACCTTTGGGGATACATGTCATTGTTTCACCCAATGTCTTCTCAATTTGGAGAGGAAGAGATGGGTTTTCATCTTCTTTACCCTTCTCAAGGGTGTTTGGAATTCCATAGTCGTGTGTCCTAGTCGCTATGTCAATGCTACCTTTCATCATGTACACATTCGTGGATGAAGGATTACTCGAAGATGGAGGGGGTCCCTGATCGGCCCCTTCCGTGCTCAAAGAGGCTTGAGCTAAATTTTGCCCATACGAAAATGGATTCGTTAACACGGCAGGCGACTGCCATGCCAATAACTTCTGGGCCTCCGCAAGTTGAGGGAACTGGTGAGTCAGATGGTCTTCCTTGCAAAGATCACAATGATACTTCGACTTTTTCTTTTCAGTGTTTCTCTCACCAACATTATTGGTAGGTTTCTTATCCCCCTTACCCTTCTTTCGTTATTTCTTTTTTCCATCAGGCTGCTGGGTGGCCTTCGGGTTTGTCGATTGCACACTGTGTACATTCGATGTTTGAGTAGGGGGAGCAGTGGAACCAATGGTCTAACTGGCCGATGTCTACTGTATTGCCAATTTCTGCAATTGATTCGACAATTGATCAATGAGCTTCATTTGCGCTGAACCTACAATACCATCGGCATGTGGTCCATACCTTTGTCTGGTCTTGTCAAGTATCGACCTTGGTGCATTCGACAAAACTTCGTAAAGCAAACCAGACTGAAAGTAAATCAGTTCTAGCTGTTGGGCTCTCATTATCGATTCTTCCTATGAAAAGACCCCTGAGGTTGCGACGTATTTAGATAACTGAGGTACCAAAGACTTAAGGAGCCACTCTAGTAGGAATGCTGGTGGGATTGGAACTTTTATCAAACTCTTCCGACGTCTCCATTCTCGGATGTGATCTGAGATACAGTCCTCTTTTGTCTGCTAAAATTTGGCCAACAATTTGGTACCGACATCATATATCACAAGTAATTGGAAATGGTTTAAGAAAGCCATTGCCAATTCACCGAAGGAAGAGTATCTTGAGCGGTCAAGCTCGATGTACCATTTTACCGCACTCTCGATGAGAGTGCATTGAAATAAACACAACTGGAAGGAGTCATCTCTCGAAGAGTTGGACGAGCACCATAAATGGAAGGTAGTCACACGTTCGCCTGGGTCTTCGTTAGGTTTGGCCTCAAACTTTGGAATGTCCGAAGGCAACTTGGTCGGCATCGGAGGCCAACACAGATCATGACAGATTGATCTAGATTATTTTCGACACGAAATGAGAGCGGAGATATAATACATAAATATTTAAAGATATTGCAAGAGAGACAACAATATAACAGAGATATAGAGGAAATAACAAGAGTCACAGATATACAATAATACAGGATTTCTATTAATGAAATAAATGTACAGAGACTGTAAAATACAGAGTGAAAGACTCACTAGAATGGTGACAGCTTATCTCTGAGAAGAGATGTGACAGCTACTCGCATCCGTGAGAATATGATTATTACAATGAGGCTCTAAGGGCCTTTTTAACATAAGGAAAATCCGAAACCCTAACCCCAGAATATGAAAAGCCAAAAGGTTTGTGGGCCCCGATGGGGGTAGTTGATACGTCAACTTCGCAGGGGCGTAACTTTGGCATACAATCTTCGTTTGGGGCGCAAGATAGCTCGTTGGAAAGATCTATCCAACTAATACAACTTTTGTGTGAGTAAAATTGAACTTTGTTCCATGTTTCTCCCCGCTTCCCAAAAAAACGTCGTTTAGGGCCTCAAAATGGCTCCGCAAGTTCAGGACCCGAAAAACTGCCAAAAATAGTAAATTACCAAAATTGTCAGAAAACTATTTTGAGCCAGTTGGAAAAGGTGGGTGGCCACCGATATCCACCTAGATCAATCCTCCCTCCTTAGGAAGCAATGGTCTCCATTTCTTTGAGTTCCCTAGGGAGAGGGGAAAGCGATTGTTGAATCTGAATCTTGGTGAGTTTCTTACCTTGCTGGAGACGTCGAGTTGCTTGGTTTGTTGAAGGTTGTCATGAACCTGTGGCTGGAAGGGTTGGACCTTTTTAACCAGTCTAGCTACATGAGATGACTGTGTGCAGAATGAATCTTTGTGCTTTTCTACAACCTTGTCGACCTGCTTCTGTTGGATAGAAGGTGCTTGGGGCGAGGCTGTAGTGGTTGCAGTGTCCTTCTATTCCCCTTTTGAACAGACTGTAAAGAAGATAAATTTTGTAGCATGAGATACTACCTTGCAATATTGTTTAGGTGGGGAAGTAGTTGGAACTACCTCTAGTATCCTATAGATATGACCCCGTAAAGTAACAATGACACTACGGGGTTGAGACTCATAAATAGCATGGCACTTCCACATATATGGTTGGCCCAAGAGAACATCACAGACATCCAATGGGGCAGCATTACATAATACCTCATCCCTGAAGGGTTGGATGCCGTATGATAACTTACACTGTTGGCTGACACGAAGATCACATCCTTGGCGAAGCCACCCGATACTGTATGGCTACGGGTATGGTGTTGTCGACAATCCCAACTGTTTGACAACCTTTGATGAGATAAGGTTCTTCTGGCTTCCGCTATCAATAATAAAATGTAGTGGGGTCCCCTTCACCTACATCTGTGAATGAAAAAGGCGCTCCCCCTCTTCTGGATCTATTGATTCTTCTGGTTGAATTGCTGCGGTCACGACAATAGAAGTGGGGTCTGCGTCAATGATCTGTCTTTTACCAATATTTTCAGAATCAGATTCTGAATCAGGGTTTGGCTCCTTGTCTTTGATCTCGGACACCAATGATTGTTTTGAGCGACATTCATTGGTGTTGTGCCAGGGGATTTTGTGGAAATCACACCATTTTCCGGTGTCCTTCTTTGTCTTCCCATGATCCTTCTTTTCCTGTGGCCTGGACTGGTTTTCGGGAGACTATTTGTTAGGGCTATCTTTGTCATACTTTGGTTGTTGCGGATTTACAAAAATGAACTCCCGCTTGTTCTGGTGCTTAAATTTCTGCTCGATTTTAACATCATATCGATAGGCAACACTGAGTGATGAGATGTCCAGAAAATCCATTTCAGTTTGGATGTATCTGTGTAGAGCCCCACAGTATTTCAGAACCAAATGTCGTTTAGAGTCTTTGATACCCAGCTTGGTGCGCAAGGTATGGAAGGTATTGGTGAACTCCAGAACTGCTTGGCCCCTCTCTTTGTGCAGTGTGGTCCATGTCATGTACTGGTCCTCATAGTTGCCAATAGGGTAATACTGTTCCTTTATCGCATCCACAAAAAAATCCCAAGTGGGCTCGGCCCCATATATTCCAGACTCCTCTATGGAACTCTTCTCCCAGTAAGTTTCCCACCAATGTTTGACATGGGGGAGAGCCTTAAGGAGCACAGAGATGATCTTTTCTCTGTCGAAAAAATTGTGAACAGAGAAATAACCTTCTAACAGATTTAACCATTTATCTAGGGCATCTGCATCTATCTGACCTTCAAATATAGGAATATCAAAATTAATCTGTACCTTAAAAGGAGAGGTGCCTCCAAAGTGGTCGCTTGATGAAGATGTGCCTGATGCTATCAACAGACGTTGAAGGATGTGGGAAAAATGCTCCATCATTTCATCCCTCTGTCGCGTGAGAGCTTGCTCAAGCAACAGACCGATAGAATCGTTTGCTCCGTCATTTTCTTTTCTTCCACCATTGAGGGTTTCTTATGTGTGCGAGAGAAATTTTCCTCAAGAGAGACAAGATCAAGACCCAACTTGCTATACTCAGACCTCGTCGGGGGCATGCACTGAAAATGATCAAGAGCAGCCTGCTCTGATACCACTAATCCAGATTATTTTCGACACAAAATGAGAGTGGAGATATAACACATAAATATTTAGAGATATTGAAAGAGAGACAACAATATAACAGAGATATAGAGGAAATAAAAAGAGTCACATATATACAATAATACACGATTTCTATTAATGAAATAAATGTACAGAGACTGTAAAATGCAGAGTGAAAGACTCGCTAGAATGGTGGCAACTTATCTCTGAGAAGAGATGTGACGTCTACGCACATCCTTGAGAATATGATTATTACAATGAGGCTCTAAGGGCCCTTTTAACATAAGGAAAATAAAAAACCCTAACCCCGGGAGATGAAAAGCCAAAAGGTTTGCGGGCCTCGATGGGGGTAGTTGATATGTCAACTTCCCAGGGGCATAACTTTGGCATACGATCTTTGTTTTGGGTGCACGATAGCTCATTGTAAATATCTATCCGAGGACTACAACTTTTGTGTGATTAACATTGAACTTAGTTCCACGTTACTCCCCATTTTCCCAAAAAACATCGTTTAGGGCCTCAAAATGGCTTCGCAAGTTTAGGACCCGAAAAACTGCCAAAAATAGTAAATTACCAAAATTGCCAGAAAATTGTTTTGAGCCAATTGGAAAAGGTGGGTGGCCACCAATATCCACCTGGATCATAGATGGGGTTGTTTAATAAACTTGTCAAGTATGGCAAGTGTAGTGTTTCCAGAAACGATAATTCGGGTTGTTGATTGTAACCAGGGAAAAAGGAGCCTGGAGTTTGGCTGGCACTAGGTTGCTAGGAAATGTTAGGTTGCTAGCTAGGGTTCTGGTAATAACCATGGTCGTGACCAGTGTACGTATTTTTCGCTTGTTGAGATGTCATTGGTTGACTCCCGTAATAGGACGTAAAGGGTTGGGCTTGCGTCGCATTCCAAGGATTTTGGGAGGGGTTTCTCCCTACCAATCTGATGGGCATAGGTGTTGAACCTTGCCCGGGGTTCCATTGGATATGGAAGGGGTTTCCCCCAGTTGGCATCCCTGACAAGGGAATTGATCCCTACCACAGATTCCAAGGTCCTTGTGAGGAAGAAATTCCTAATTTTCCCCCCTGTGCAGGAATAATACCCTGCACAGGATGTTGTTGTCCATAACCGGAGTTTCCCCCGACTGAGATGGCAGCTGATAAGAAAGTGTTGTTACCAAACGTGATGAACAAAGAGAATGGTGTCGAACCTACCGACATGCAATAAGTAGGAATTCCTTGTGTTGGCCCTTGACCAAGTGTTGGGAGATTCTTGGTCATGTTGACCTATTTTGGGACTTCGATAGCTTGTCGAAGGAGGAGCGCAAGACGAAGCAGAGATCATGGGATATCGGCCCCTTTTTGGGTCCTTTTTGGGTTTTTGGGATGATGTAATGGGAATGGGATGTCGGCCCATGGGTTTACCCATGTTTAGGCCTATTTTGTAATATATAAATAAACGCTTAAGCTAGATAGAAGTGTGGAGGTGCATCTATGTGATGTGAATGTATGCTAAGTGCAAATAGAGTCTGTAAGTGATTCGTGCATGATTGTAAGAGAATTGCAAAGCCAAGTGCAGGTCCTTGTAGTGGATTATGGAAGGATTAGTGCTGTAATGCAAGGAAGAAGGATCTAGCGAGCTGCGCGGATCTTTTGTCCTGTGCGGAGTAGGGTTTTGAGGCTCTGTGCTTGTAACCGATTGAATGAAGACAATAAAGAAGAAGAGTTGGTGGACGTAGCCCCAGGGTGGGGGTGAACCACGTAAATACTGTGTTATGCTGCTTTGTGCCTTGTCTTGATGTGCTCACACGTTATTTGCTAAGTACTTTTATATGTTTAGATAGATCTACTTATGCTTTGTGCGTATGATATGCGAGAATGTTAGATCTGATCTATACGACCATGCTTAGTGATTAATCTGCTCGATCTGATCTATTTACCTATGCTAAGTGCTTAAATACATTATATTAGTGTGGATTCTACGAAGCCCTGTTTTATCGGTGAAGTGGATATTGATTGCATATTGAGGAACTGACGATGCTAAGTGATTTATTAAGTAGTACAATCACATATCTATGTCCCATCTAAGGTTGTAGACACCTAAGTATTGCAACCACCCCTGCCTCTACATCGAGTGAGACCTCATTTGCTTCACAGGTGTTGTCGAAAGGGTTGGTAGTTAGGGATTTGTTGGTGTGATGTTGTAGTGTTGAACCCTGGGTCTGCTCCTATGCCAACACTTTGACTACCTGCTACAAACGAACTATAGTTTACATTCAACCCAACGGAGTGCTGGTGAGCACCGCTAAGAAAAGGGGACGAAGGAGGTATATGGCCCCCTCCGTAAGGGAAAGCGTTATAGGGAGCTGAAGTGCCCCCCATGGATCCTTGCAGAGGAGAATTCGAGCTCCTTACCCCTAGACCTAAAGTCTGTAGAGTGGAGGAGGAAAGGACATAGTTCGTAGCAAAGCTAGGCATCCCGTATGAAAATGGAGGGCCTGTCGCACTCTGGGTGAACGAAGCAGTGATTGCCGCCATAGATGGAATTAGACCATTGTTCGAGGTAGAGGCAGTTGAGACCATAGTGGTTCAGATCAACGATGGTTGGTTAGGAGGCGGAACACCCCCTGTAGTGACAGCCGTAGAGGGAATATAAGTATTCCCTGAAGAAGTAGCAACATTTGTTTTCATCGCTACTTGTGACACTACTTGACGCTTGTAAGGTTGAACTTGTACAACGATGGACATCGATAGATCAATGATTGGAGGGTTATGTGGACCAAAATCTTGCGCTCTGAGGTTATAAATGATTGGCTCATACGGAATTGAATGTTCTCCTCTCGGAGATGAGTCGGGTACACTTTCCTATAACCTGGTCGCCTCAAAAGACCCTTGCTGGTCTATCTTTCACCTTAGTGGTGGTGGGGGTGGATCAAGATCAATCGGCGGCAGGCCCAAACGCCTTCATGACCGACAGAGCTCCCGATCCACCACTATGTGAGAAGATAAATGACACACTAGGGCTTTCTATAATCATTTTGAAAACCAACAGACACTAGAAAAATCTCCTATGAGATAAGACAAGCAGATCACTAGCTAGTTGGAAGAATAGTTACACTAACCAACACTAGAGCAGCTTACCGGTGCAAGTGAAACTCGAATACGGAAGCACCCTCCGGGTATACTTTGCAAAGTGTGGCCTCATGTTTTCCCTAGGTACCATGGTATACCCCCGTAGTCACCTGTGTAAGTCACTAAGATAAAGGCAACCGGGGTACCAATGCGCGAATAATCACCAGGCGGGTATAGTCGACAGTCGGGTGGACCGCAGTGAGCAGGGCATCAAGTCTGAAACCTAACAAGGGTATCAAAATAAAGTGTTCCGGAAGACGACTAAGGACCTCAAATGGATTCGAGACCCACGAAGCTCCGTGGAAAATGCGATCGACAAAATCCCAAGATAATCCCTCTATATGCGTTCCCCACTACGCTTGGTCTGACTTTGGAAGGGTTATCTCCGCTACCTTTCCTTACGCGACCTCGTGTTTATCCCCTGTGTTAGAGGGGGGTCCCAGATAAATTTTACGGTTACTGGACTTTCAAGCACTCCCTAGATCATACTCTTATGTTTGTTTTTGTAGCCTTGAAGAGTTTCCTCTCCAATCCTAAATCAAGGCTCTAGCCTAGACTAAATTGATGAACCCTTCAAACACAAAGTCTAATAACTTTTAATTAGGCATTAATTTTAGTGCTTGTATTAAGTCAAAAGGAAGAAAAGTGAAACCAGTGATGTTCTTTAAGAGACGAAAGAGAAGAGCATAAGATGATACTGGAAACAAAAGTACTTCTTTCTTCACAAATACAGATTTTCCAATTGAAACTCTTTCACCAAAATTTTCGTAACTACTTTTCTCAGATCTTTGAAAAGAAAAACTCAAAACAAGATTTCGCTCAACTACGAGCTACTTAATGTCCTAAGCATTCAAGTAAAGAACTTAAGAAAACTTTATTTTTCCTTGGTAAACAAAGCAACTAACCTAAACTACTTTACCAAACAAAGTAATGAAAGTTTTTTTTTTATTGTTACTTGCTTCAAAACAAGAAATTTGAAAATGAATTCTTTTCTTTTCTTTCAAAGAAAAAAAGGGAAAAATGGCGACAAGAGAGGGCCAATAAATGGATTCTGGCCCAATCGCAGATCGCAGGGAGTCACTGACAACACCAAGCAGGCATATCAAAGCAGACTCCCCATCTTGTCTAAAAACCCTATTAAAGAAAACACAAGAAATCTTTGATCAAAAGAAATCTAAACTGAAGTCAGACCTAAGCTAGAGACTTCTATAACAGAGACCAGTACTAGATCAAGAAAACCCCTGAGAAGTGTGACTCCTGATAGGGAAGAGGATGTCTGCCTCTTGTTTTTTACAAAATTTTTCTCAAGATGCACACTACTAACACTTCAATAACCAACATATGTACGTGGGTTGTCCAGGGGCAGGGCACGTATGCACGGATGTAGGCCCACTATAGGCCGCGTATAGCTCTGTAACTCTTCAAAAAATTGAAAAAACAACAGTCCAACACAGGTAGGGAGCACTGGTATGGAAGAACAACATGCCTTTATGACACAAAAGCTCACAGAAACTCAGAAAATAGTGAATGAACTGATTCAAAAGAACCCAAAAAGAAAAATCCCCAAAGACCCTAAAGGCATCCCCAGTATGGTCGCCAATTCTGCTATAGTGGGAAAACCCCTCTACGGACTACACAAAGGGTCTAAAGTGTAGGCAGAGCTAACCGTCTAAATTATCCTACTTTTTATCACTATCCCAACATTACACCACAATCATACATAAAAGACATGAGAGAGGGATCCGATAGGCCTACCTTAAACTCCTCATCCGATGTCAATCCCTTTGCACTTGGTTGTTTCCTGACTGCAAGTCTCCTCCTAAGGCTGATCTGCATTCATCAAAAGACAAACAAGAAACTACAAGCATGCCTTCTACATATGGATTAGTGGGTTAGACATCATAAACAAGAAATGTAAAAAAATCATATAAGTTTAAGACGTCATTTGGCGGGACGAGAAAAACACTTCTTTATATTAATCTCACAAAATTCACTTACAACATGAGACCGACACTACTCCTCGAACTTGGTCCTGGGATCCTCTTCACCATGCACCAACTGCTTCCACGTCTTCTTCTCCTCTTTAGTTCTCTCTTAGGGAAATGGTAAGGGATTTACAATTGGGGCAAAGGGGGATTTATAAAATGGGCAGAGTTTCTTTGCTCTCGTGATTCCCCTTGCAATGGGACCCCAACCCCTTCTTTTATAGGCTAAAAGGGGCAGTAACGGTTGGGGTGACTGGCTATGGGAAGTCAAATGGTTAAGTAACAGGCCAAAAGCCAGTATCCTATAGAAATTTCCACATTTCACGATATTTTGTGAGTGTACGCGGGCTGTAGTGGCTTAGCAAGCGTGTGTACGCGGGCAGTAATGGTGCAGGGCATGTACACCTTCAAAATGATGGTTTGTAGAAGAGCTGTTCAATAATGGTTTGGTAAAGATAGCAAGTTAGATGTCCTGATGCCAGGTATGCATGTCAGGTGCAATTTAGAGTTATAACATACACTCTATCCAATCATTCTCTTAGAAAATGGTCTTCCACCCATTGAGAATATACTGTGATTAGGTGCATAATATACAAACATATGTACAAATTAACTAATTCGTTAGTGAAAAAAACAATTAGAACATGTATAAAATCTACTATCTTTAGGGAGACCACTAATGGTAGTATAATCATAGTGCCGTATAATGTGACTAAATTTTAGTAATATCTCTCTTAGTCATTAATTCACCAATTTGATTAATTAGTGGGTAGTATAATTGAAGTCAATTTGTATTATATTTACTAGTTTAATGAGCCATTAATTGCTGTCAATTTGTAGTATATTTACTAGCTTAATGCATCATTAATTGTCATAATTTTGTAGTTTCATTATTATTCGATATAAATTTATATGATGAGAATAATTGATTTAATGCCATGAATTTATATAGTATCAATGAAAAATATCAATGAATTTATATATTATCAATGAAATAATAAGTAAAAACGTTATATATGTGAAATGGAAAGAGATTAAATTATATAATGTAAACTTGCATTAAACAATACTATACATAAAATCAACTAAGTGTCACACAAGTGAATTAGAAAGAGATCAAATTATAAACATGTAAACTTGCATTAAATAGTATTATACATAGAATCAAGTATAAACATATATAACCCAAACAAGTACATACATATTATATATATACAATCTAGAATGTTAAACACATACCAAGTTTCCCACCGATCCACTGGTAGTACATGATAAACATTGTCTCCATACACTCACTAACTTTATACTAAAAAACATCAAGCATTGTTGTCTCCAACTAGACAAGTACATGAAAAATCATGTTCTTTCTTTCCAAATATTTCCAAGGCCACCAAGTGAGAAACTTCCTTCCTTTACTTTTAAACATTTATATCCATCTAAATTATCTTCATATGGAAGGGGGATGTTACTCGTGACATTAATAATATTGACAATACCATCTTTGGGACTCAATGTCACTCCATGTATTATATAAAGTGAGTGTATTTATCCAACACTAGTAATAACACCATTATATGGATCTAACACTTTCACTTTATTAGATTCCTAGAGTTTATTTCATCTTTGTAATATTGAGCACTGTCACAAATAAAAAAAGTATACATAGATATTAATTTTTTCTTTACTATAATTATATATATATATTTAACAAAAACTGGGAAATTTGTATTATAAAAAAGGGTGCGGTCGAAACTGCTGAGGAGTTACAAAGTCGTTCAAAATTCAGGCCAATCCAGGGCCTCAATTAAACCAATACTACAAGCTACTAATCACTGTTTCAAATATACTCAAATGAAAACTTCAGATAGAACAACCTTACTGAATACACTCGGGAAAATACTTTGAGGATAAAAGTGAAGACACACTGATGCAACCTCCCTTCCCTCCTGGGGATTTTGCGATCTCCCGGTAAAGGATATTCAAAATATCAAACCGAATCGGCTCTTCAGGCCTTCAATAGACCCTGAACAATTGACACACAAGTCCCTTTGATGTTACATGCAGGTTCAAATTACCCGCAACCCCTCTCTTTGGTGCTTCTGGCAACACCAATTGGCGAGTACTAGCTCCCACACTAGACTCCTTATCCGATGTGACCACGAGTTGTGGTCATGGGCCAACTTTCTTCATAACTTTGGCTTCAACAATTTTACAACCTCCGCCCTCGTTTCCTTCTGAAACACTTTCCACCAAAATACGTGGATCTCTGCTGCGTGTTCTCCTGGATCCGATGGTCCAAACTATTTCGGCCTAAGTGCTCCACGCAATTCCTCTGAAACTCTGTCTCCTGAACTCTCCAATTCGCTGCCATGTAACATACTCATAGCCAATGGTTAGGATTCAGTTCACGACTTCGATGAACCTTCTTATTACAACACTTCCACACCTCCAAACTACGAAGAGTCGACAGGTTTCTACGACTAACCTCTGTGCAGTTCTCCTAGATCTGACGGTCTGGAACGATTCTGCTCCCTCTTGGACGAATCTTACTCATTGATTTGGATAATTTTCAAAGGGCTCCTTCCTATTGAAGAATTCTCGCCGCTCTACCTCCTCAGCTTGTTATTTTCTTGAACCTTTTCTCCTTAGAACATGATGCAGGAGCATGGCCAACTCATCAAGCGAGCCAACACATCAAGCGGAGATCAGCTGGACAAACCAACCCAAATTTTTGAAGTGCTTTGGGATTGTAGCGCAAGTCTTAAATGAGTCATTTAAGAGAGGGCACACTTGTATATTGTAATGGACCTTGAGCCTTTAAGCTCTCGTCCTTAGGTAGATAGACGACATTTATTTTAGTTAATGCTGGTAGGTAGATTTTAATTGTAGATTTGATAGTTTTAGAGTTCGAGAGGGAAACGGGATATAAACACCCTCCTTTGTATCATGGTAACATTATTCAAGAGTAAGAAAAAAAGAGCCTGCAGAGAATTGTATGGAGAACACCCATGTACAGATATTGAATTAATAGAAGAAATCTTTGATTCAATTTCATGGTTTTGTGTTGTTTCTCTGTGTAGTGACGTTATGCTCACGAATGTTTGCTTCCTGTCATACATTTTCTTTTATATGCTGTGTATGTGATTTCATGGTTGAATTGAAGTCTGGAAGAGTGAGGGAATTAGTTTCAATTGTTTCTCTATTCTGAGCCATAGAATTCCTGCAAGGAGTGCAGTGGAATTTGTTCGCAAGGAGTGCGTTGACAGAGGCTTCAGATAGAGATAACTTTTGTTCTAAGTTCCCAGAAATACAGTTGAGTAGAAGTGCCGTGCAAGGAGTGTGCAGGCCAGGGAAAAATTCTCAGAATTGCGATTCTGAGCAAAGTGTTGAACGACTGCTACTGCAGGAGTGCGCAGAGTCAAAAGGCTTCAATACTTAGACAAGGTTGAAGAGTTTCCGCAAGGAGTGCGTGCAAGAAGTTCTCAGAAGGACTTTGGATAAGTCGAGAACAAGCTTAGGAAGGACAGGCCTTCAAGTCCATTGAAGGACAAGTGAGAAATTTGTTCCTTGAAGGTTGCCTGGAACGCCGTAGGTTTACGTGCAAGGTGACGAGTTCTGTGGAAGAATGACTCGTTGTTTCGTGGATTGTGTAAGGAAGAAACGGACGAACGAATTGCTCCGATGAGATTTTGTGGAGTACCGTGGAACGTGGATCTTGCGAGGTGCAAGGAGGCTACAGTGCAGGTGTGGAAAAGGTTCGAAGCTCAGGAGGGAAGGAGCCATCGATCGGGATCACGAGGAGCGTGGTTCTACTCGTAGATCGACATATCGGGAGTTCGTGAGGTGAGACTCCAAATCTACTAAACGAAAGTCGCGATATAGCGAGAGGAGATATTCTGACCGCTACGTAAGTAGTGTGGGCCACAAAGGATAGTGGAGGATAGGTGGCATAAGCCATTGAAGGTTCGGCGTCTCAGGCCTTGGAAGTCGAGGTAAGAGTCATTTGATCTCGCGAGTGGCGAAGTCGCGAGGGAGCGAGATCGTGAATCTCAGCCTTTCGGTGTCTCGTGTGTCGGGGTTTGGAAAACAGAGCGCTTGCCTTCATGAGTGGCGAGATCGCGATAAGGACATAAGTCCTGACAAGGCGGCGAAAGTCAGCGTCGACTGACACATCGGGCCTCGGGGATTCGAGAGCCTAGGAATCGACAGTGAACTCGCGAAGTCGCGAAGTTCCGATCCTCCGAGTCTAGAGAAGGAGGATTGGGTAAAGAGGAGCTGTGGGTAAGGAGGAGTCACGATAAGGGATCAGAAGAACCATCGACGTTCTTCGGGCCGAGGAGAAGAAGATCCTGAGGAGAGCAGTCATGCTCCGAGGAGTGTGGTTGGCTCTCTATCAAGTGGTATCAGAGCGGGAATATATTTGCTTTCTGTAGCAGAGAAGGAGTAGATTTTCCATTCCGCCGAGGAGAGAAATGCAGTCACCTGATCCCGAGGATAGGGAGGTGCGAAGAAGAGGTAGGCCGGCAGGAAATCCAGAAATGGAGAGACAGATGAGAGATCTCCGAGCGAGACTAGAAGATATGGAGACAGCATAAAGATGCGGAGTCGGTGCTGGAGATTTCAATGATTCCGAGGTTGAAGAGGAAGTTGGGCATGAAGGAGAGGTCACAACAGAGGATGCATCAACGTAGCGGTTGATTAAAGCCATCATCAGGATGAGTTTGAAAACAAAAATGGACATTCCAGTCTACGAGGGAAGTCTGGATGCAGAAGAGCTATTGGATTGGATCTGAGCTCTTGACACTTACTTCGATTATGAAGACATCGAAGAAGATAAGAAGGTTAGGCATACGGTCACCCGATTGAAGGGACATGCAACATTATGGTGGGACGAGCTACAAGCAGACAAACGCTACAAAGGCAAGCAAAAGATTAAAAGCTGGGATCGAATGATTGCGAAGATGAAGGCAAAGTTCATCCCAAGAGATTACCAAATTATTCTGTTCAGGAGAATGCAGAACCTGAGATAGAAGCTGATGACAGTGAAAGAATACACTGAGAAATTCTATCGACTGAACATCAGAGCAGGTCATCGGGAGAGCGATGATGAGAAGGTTGCCAGATATCTGAATGGTCTGAGATACGACATTCAGGATGAACTGAGCATGGTTACCATCAGGACTGTAGAAGATTCTTATCATATGGCTCTGAAAGCAGAAGAGAAGCTGAGCCGTAAGCAAGGTCAGTGAGGACGAGGCATAAGTCATCCCAGAGGCAAGGAAGTTGCCCAGGAGAAATTCCAGAAGCCTCAGGGTAGAGTAGAAAGAGGTGGTACCTCACAGAAAGGACCATACACTGAACAGAGAGGGAAACATCATGAGCAGAAGGGAGATTATTCTGACGCAAATACTTTTCCTCATACCAGAGGTAGAGGAAGAGGCCGAGGAGGAGTTATCACATGTTTCACATGTTTCACATGTGGGAAGAATGGGCACAGGTCATTCGAGTGTCCAGATAAAAAGAAGGACATCGAAGAAGCTCACATCACTGAAGCATAGAGGTGAGATGTTGAGACCGAAGAAGACGCTGAAGGTGGAAGGTCACTGATGATGCGTAAAGTTCTCTTAACACCTAGGGAAAACGTGGAGGACTCAGCTCAGAGGACCCGACTGTTCAGGACAACTTGCAAGACCAAGGATTGGGTATGCAAGGTTATTGTGGACAGCGGTAGCACAGATAATCTCGTTTCAACCGATATGGTGGAAAAGTTAGAGCTGGAGACAACTGATCACCCGAGTCCATACAAAGTTTCATGGCTACAGAAGGGACATCAGGTGAGTGTCACTAAACAGTGTTTAGTTGAATTCAAGATAGGTAGATATAATGATAAAGTACTCTGTGATGTCATTCCCATGGATGTATGTCATTTATTGCTGGGTAGACCATGGAAATATGACATAAATGTGGTTCATGATGGGAGAATGAACACATATACTCTGGAGAAGGATGGGAGGACACATAAGTTGCTTCCGATAAAGGATAAGGAAGTGAAACCGAAAGTAAATAACACAATACTCCTCATGAGTGGGAAGGAACTTCTCACAGAGATGGAGAAGAAGGAAGATCCACAATTCTTTGTTGTCAGAAAGACGAGGATTGTTCTGACTAGCACAAGAGTGGATGATCTACCAGATGAGATTCAGGAATTGATGGGAGAGTTCACTGACATCATAGTGGACGAATTACCTCATTCGTTGCCACTGATGAAAGGTGTGAGTCACCATATAGACCTCATACCAGGAGCTAGTTTTCTGAACAAAGCTGCGTACAGATTGACGCCGCAAGAAAATGAGGAGGTCAAGAAGCAGGTCCAGGAGTTGCTGGATAAAGGGCTGGTCAGAGAAATCTTGAGCCCATGTGCTGTTCCGACAGTACTTAGTCCAAAGAAAGATGGAGGCTGGAGAATGTGCACCGATTCAAGAGCCATTAATAAGATAACCATCAGGTACAGGTTTCCACTGCCAAGAATGGATGATCTGATGGATTGCCTGAGTGGGGCAAATTATTTTTCAAAGATTGATTTGAAGAGCGGATATCATCAGATTCGCATGAGGGAAGGCGATGAATGGAAGACAGCCTTCAAGACAAACGAAGGACTGTATGAATGGCTAGTCATGCCGTTTGGCTTGACAAATGCACCGAGCACATTTATGAGGATGATGAATGAAGTCCTGAGGGAATTCATCGGGAAATTTGTTGTCGTATATCTGGATGATATACTGATTTTCAGTAAGACAAAGGCTGAACATCTGAAACATTTGGCCATTGTGATGAGGAAGCTACAACAGGAGAAGCTGTTGATCAACATGAAGAAGTGCTCATTTATGAAGACAGAGCTCATTTACTTGGGTTTTGTTATTTCGGCAAATGAATTAAAGATGGATCCGAGTAAAGTGGAGGTGATTAAGAATTGGCCATCACTGAGAAATGTATTCGAGGTGAGAAGTTTTCATGGTTTGGCTAGTTTCTACCAAAAATTCATCAGGAATTTCAGTGGAATTAGCACAACGATGATGGACACAGTCAAGAAACGACATAAGTCTTTTCATTGGACAACAGAGGCTGAGAAAAGCTTCAATCTGTTGAAGCGGAAGATCACGGAACAAACGGTGTTGGTGTTACCGTATTTCCAGAAGACATTTCATGTGAAATGTGATGCAAGTGGATTTTCCATAGGAGCGGTCTTGAGTCAGGAAGACATACCAGTTGCATATTTCAGTGAGAAGCTGGATGAAGCAAAACTGAAATACTCCACGTATGATAAGGAATTTTATGGTATCATACATGCATTGAAGAAGTGGAGGCATTACTTGATCCCAAAGGAATTTGTTATGTATAGTGATAATCATGCATTACAGTTTGTGATTCAACAAGAGAAGTTGAATCAGAAACATGCAAAATGGGTAGAGTATATGCAAAATTTCACGTTTGTGATTAAACACATTTCAGGTACTGCTAACAAGGTAGCTGATGCTTTAAGCAAGAAGTGTTTGTTGTTGCAGGAGTTCCGAGTCAAGACCTTGGGTTTTGAAAATCTCAGGGACATGTATGCAGGTGATGCGGATTTTGGAGAAGCATATGAAGCAGCTGAGAATCCAGTTCTCAGAGACAGAAGCCCATGGATAGATTATATGGTCCAGGAGGGATTGCTGTTAAGAGGAAATCACAGTGGTGGATTGGCAGGACACTTTGGCCATGAAAAAAAATTCGCAAAGTTGAATGAGTCATATTTTTGGCCGGGAATGCGAGCAGATGTCAAGAGGTTCGTTAACAGATGCAAATTTTGCCAGCATTCGAAAGGGAGGAAACAAAATGCAGGATTCTATCAACCATTGCCCATACCAGAAAGACCATGGAAGGCGATAAGCATGGATTTTGTATTGGGTTTGCCGAGGACACAAAGAGGGGTTGATTCGATCTTTGTGGTGGTCGATAGGTTTTCAAAGATGGCACATTTCATTCCATGCCAGAAGACCAGCGATGCGACACACATCACAAATGTTTTTTTCAAGGAGGTCATTCGACTCCATGGATTGTCAAAAAGTATTGTTTCAGACAGGTATACGAAATTCATTGGACATTTCTGGAGGACGCTATGGAAGAAGCTAGGAACTAAATTGGTGTTTAGTTCTGCTTATCATCCTCAGACGGATGGATAGACGGAGGTGGTCAACAGAAGTCTAGGAGACTTGTTGAGAAGCTTGGTGACAGAACACCACACCAACTGGGATCATATATTACCACAGGCAGAGTTTGCATACAACGATTCGGTGAATCAGATTACAGGGAAAAGCCCATTTCGGGTTGTATATGGGATATAACCGAGAGGAGTTTTTGAACTGAGAGATTCAGAACAGATTTCTACAAGTAGGGCTAGTGCAGAAGAGTTTGCTGAGGCAATGAAGGAACTTCACGACCAAGTGAAGCAACGACTGATAGATTCAAATCAGGAATATAAGCGCAGAGCAGATCATCATAGGAGACAACTTCAGTTTGAAGTTGGTGATCTAGTTCTGGCACATCTGAGGAAGGAAAGGTTTCCGAGGGGAACATACAACAAGCTAAAGATGAAGAAAATTGGACCATGCAGAGTCCTGAAGAAGTTCAGAGAGAATGCGTATGAAATTGAATTGCCGGATGGCATCGGGATATCTCTGACATTCAATGTTTCAGACTTATATCCATATAAGGCTGAGGAAGCAGGAGCTGGAAGTGATGAACAACCAGAAGTCCAGTGGCAGAAGCAGATGCCAATTGTAGAGAAGCCGCAGATGGAGTACATACTGGACAAGCGAGTAGGTAAAAAGACCAGGAGGAAAGAATACTTTGAGTATCTGGTCATGTGGAAAAATCACCCAGTGGAAGATGCCAGCTGGGAGACCGAAGTAGTGATACAAAAGCATGGACAGACCGTGCAGGAGCTCATGGACAGGAGCCCATGAAATTTTCAAGCCAGGGAGTATGATGCAGGAGCATCGCCAACTCATCAAGAGAACCAGCACATCAAGCGGAGATCAGCTGGACAAACCAACCCAAATTTTTGAAGTGCTTTGGGATTGTAGCGCAAGTCTTAAATGAGTCATTTAAGAGAGGGCGCACTTGTATATTGTAATGGACCTTGAGCCTTTAATCTCTCGTCCTTAGGTAGATAGACGACATTTATTTTAGTTAATGCTGGTAGGTAGATTTTAATTGTAGATTTGATAGTTTTAGAGTTCGAGAGGGAAACGAGATATAGACACCCTCCTTTGTATCATGGTAACATTATTCAGGAGTAAGAAGAAAAGAGCCTGCAGAGAATTGTATGGAGAACACCCATGTACAGATATTGAATTAATAGAAGAAATCTTTGATTCAATTTCATGGTTTTGTGTTGTTTCTCTGTGTAGTGACATTATGCTCATGAATGTTTGCTTCCTGTCATACATTTTATTTTATATGCTGTGTATGTGATTTCATGGTTGAATTGAAGTCTGGAAGAGTGAGGGAATTAGTTTCAATTGTTTCTCTATTTTGAGCCAGAGAATTCCTGCAAGGAGTGCAGTGGAATTTGTCCACAAGGAGTGCGTTGACAGAGGCTTCAGATAGAGATAACTTTTGTTCTAAGTTCCCAGAAATACAGTTGAGTAGAAGTGTCGTGCAAGGAATGCGTAGGCCAGGGAAAAGTCTCAGAATTGCGATTCTGAGCAAAGTGTTGAACGACTGCTGCTGCAGGAGTGCGCAGAGTCAAAAGGATTCAATACTTAGACAAGGTTGAAGAGTTGCCGCAAGGAGTGCGTGCAAGAAGTTCTCAGAAGGACTTTGGAGAAGTTGAGAATAAGCTTAGGAAGGATAGGTCTTCAAGTCCGTTGAAGGACAAGTGAGAAAGTTGTGCCTTGAAGGTTTCCAGGAATGCCATAGGTTTACGCACAAGGTGACGAGTTCTATGGAAGAACGACTCGTTGTTTCATGGATTGTGTAAGGAAGAAACTGACGGACGAATTGCTCCGAGGAGATTTCGCTGAGTTCCGTGGAACGTGGATCTTGCGAGGTGCAAGGAGGCTATAGTGCAGGTGTGGAAAAGGTTCGAATCTCAGGAGGGCAGGAGCCGTCGATCGGGATCACGAGGAACATGGTTCTACTCGTAGATTGGCATATCGGGAGTTCGTGAGGTGAGACTCCAAATCTACTAAATGGAAGTCGCGATATAGTGAGAGGCGATATTCCGACCGCTACGTAAGTAGTGTGGGCCACAAAGGATAGTGGAAGATAGGTGGCATAAGCCATCAGAGGTTCGATGTCTCGAGCCTCGGAAGTCGAGGTAAGAGTCATTTGATCTCGCGAGTGGCAAAGTTGTGAGGGAGCGAGATTGCGAATCTCGGCCTTTCGGTGTCTCGTGTGTCGGGGTTTGGAAAACAGAGCGCTTGACGTCACGAGTGGTGAGATCGCGATAAGGATAGAAGTCCTGACAAGGCGGCGAAAGTCAGCGTCGACTGACACATCGGGCCTCAGGGATTCGAGAGCCTAGGAATCGACAGTGAACTCGCGAAGTCGCGAAGTTCCGATCCTCCGAGTCTAGAGAAGGAGGATTGGGTAAAGAGGAGCTATGGGTAAGGAGGAGTCTCGATAAGGGATCAGAAGAACCATCGACGTTCTTCGGGCCGAGGAGAAGAAGATCCTGAGGAGAGCAGTCGTGCTCCAAGGAGTGTGGTTGTCTCTCTATCAGAACATCTCCTTGACACTTTAGTCGAATTTCACCTTGTGCGTGCCTAGCAACAAGTTTTCTTCCAGAACTTAGCTTCCTTGTGGATGACTGCGCACGCCTTGTGACAGTTCATTACACCCTTCTACGAACAAACTTACGCTACTCTTTCTGAGCTCTTGAGTCAAAAGACTCTATCACGCACTCCTTGTGGACAATAAGCACTCTCTATATACAAAGATCCAAGTTATCTTTCTTGGACTTGTTCCTTCTCAACACCCTGAACTTCTTAGAATGACTCCTTCGATTCTCAACTAAGTATCAAACCTGTGCACGCCTTGCAACAAATTTCCTTCAAATTGACTCTTGAAGGGTGACTGTGCACTCTTTGAAACAATCCTCAAAGGCTCAATTGTTCTCTCTCAACAATATGAATCTGCACGTGTTTCCACCTACACACACTTTCAAGCTATCTTTCTTGGATTTCAGAGTCAAAACAGACTCTGCCGACACACACCTTGAGGACTCTTATGCAATCCTTGCATACAAAAGTTTCACATTATCTCTTTGGAGCTTCTGAGTCGAAACAAAATCTGTCAACTCACACCTTTCAGACACTATGCACTCCTTTCATAGGCTCATAGAAGAGAAACAATTGAAACTTATCTAAATCCTCACATATTCATACATTCAACCATGTAAATGAATTCATAATATAAGAACAAATAATAACTGAGAATTTAGATAAACAAAAAGCCTACCATTCATTCATTCAGATAGACACAACAACACCAACCAATTGGAACAATGCTTCTCTGTTATATTCATTCAACTGATATGTACATGGATTCATACACTTCTCTTCAACAACTCTACAACTCTTAGCTATAATGGCAACAACTATCAACAACTAGAATTCCAACAACATCATCTAGGAAACAATACATTTATTTATACAATAGAAGCTCATTGAGATTTCCCTCCAAGCTACCTTAGTGCTATCCTATCTAAATAAAATCATTCAACTACTAAGGATTTATTACAATAAATTTTTGTGACAGACATATAAGATCAAACACATTGAATCTGTACTACAAGCTATGGCATTAAAGAAAATACAATTCCCATCAATCTTATGCGATCATCCAACTCTAAAACATTTAATAATTTCTTAAATTACAATCTTTTTATATGTTTGCGTGATATGCCTCCTTAAATTAAAAATTATCACTTCAAAATGCATGCTAGTCAACTGAGTTGTCCTCCACTTGTGCTTTGCTGGCGATGCTCCTGCATCACACACTGCATATAAATTAACTTGTTGGGGAGGAGCTCACCTATTTGGATAACTTATGGGTCTGACTTCGTGTTACCATTGGTTGTGATGTGGCATGTGATGTCTTCTTCTTTCTGAATACCATCCAACTTTTGTTTGTAGATGTTGAGGTACTTATGATGCCTATATTCCCTAATTTGTCTTGATCTAGAGATTCTAATTTTTCTTCATCTGATACCCCAACATCATAAGACTGATCTTCCCAACTAGATGATGGTTGAGGAGAAGAATGGTTTCAAAGTCCCTAGATAAAACTTAAGGGGAAGACGCCTCTTTCTTCGAATTTTGATTGGATTCTGGGTTTGTGTCTAGAGATAAAAGAGTTGGCTGAAGAGAAGGATTTGGCTGAGATGACTTTTCATTGACTTGAGGGGGATTTTTTCATTCCTTTGAGATTACTTGATGGTCGTCATTTGATCCCACCCACCAAGTGGATTTCCAAGGCTTTCTATTATTCTTGGGCCCTTTGGGACAATGGGTTGCAAGATGTCTCATTTCAAAACAAGATCTGCAATGGAAGGAAACTCTCTCATAGTCTAGTTTTTGAGACCAAGAATAATTTTTACCAGTATGAATAAATTCAAATGGGAATCCTTTATTGAAGTCCATTTCCACGCAGATATAAAAAAAGTGGAAGTGTGATACCTTATAGTTTCACGACATGCATAGTGGAACTTTCCCAAAGACCAACCAATGGCTTCAAGAGAGGGTAAACCCCATAAATGCAAGGGAAGGTTGGGAAGCCTCACCCAAACATGATCTAAGGAGAGAATGTCAATATCTGGATTGAAAGAAGGGGTCCATGGTTTCATGCACAAACTTGAGTTACCCCAAAACACAGACCTCAGTTGAGAATCAGATCTCGATCTTCCTCAATGTCAAACTCAACAATGAAGAATCTTTTAGCACAAGGATGAATGGAATCTTTCTACTGCATAATAAGGATCTAGGTAGCTGAGATCCAACTGTTGAGATCAACTAACTTTGGCCAAAAATCATTGAAATGACAGACCAAACTCATAGATATGTAGTATTCTTCCTTTTCCTCAACATCTTGTCCCATTTGAATGACAAGGGGAGGGGATTCCTGAACCAAAAGGGACGAAGAAGAAGGAGCAAAGTCCTGTTGAAAAACATCTTGAAAAGAAGCCCCAGATTGCGAAGCTAAAACTGACCTGTACGCAGTGATGGAAGGAAAGGTCCCATTGCCTGGGGCACCCACAGAGAAGGACATAACTGCCATGACCGATGAAGAAGAGAAAAATGAGCAGCAAGCTCGACTCGCGTAGATGCTGCGAGAAACCATGGTTAAACCATAGCCACCGCGAACTAGGGGAAGAGCGACTCCATCTGACGTTTGGATTAAAAAAATATCATGTTTTTGTCTGTCGATCAATAACAAAGACACAATTAGAAAATGAACTTAAAATATATAATTGTATTTTAAAAATGTATATTATTTGAATAAAATTGAATGCGCTGATCACCAAGTCTTATAACATGTAGAAATAAAAATGGAAACTAAAATCATTAAAAAAATAATAACTAATCAATCATGTTTAAGTCCATAGTGTTTGACCATTTGACTTATAGAAGAACCCAAAGTTGATTTATCAACCAGAAAACAAATTAATGAGTTTTTGTATGTAATGTGGAAAATGAAGAGACCCTCCTCATGTTCACACTTCCAATGGCTAATGATGTTATTTATTTTGTGAGTAACAAAAAATAAACATTATAGGGATTTGAAATGGATATTTTAAAACATTATAGGAATTTGAAATGGAGTTTTGTTGACAGGCGTTTATGACACACCGTGAACGGGAAGGGAAGATCCGGTCCGAGGTTGTCTACTTAACCCAAGCCGTTTGGTATAATCTACCATGACGGGTTTTATGGCTCCGTTAGCCAACCAAGATCCTAAAACAATTTAAAAGATGTGAACTAACTAAAGATACTACTCTAACAGTCAACACTTTAATTACAAATGCTTAACTAACAATGTTTATATACAATGGTTATATACAGTTTACAAGGTTTAATTAAAATCTTGTGAAAATAATTGTTTTAAAATAATGTTTCTAAACAAGATTAAAAACAAACAAATTTATTCTAGTACTCTAAATGAACAATGAATGAAAAAGATTGTAAATGATATAACAAAAATAGACAAATCAGATTGACTTTTAAATGATGCAATCACTCTTCACTCACAAATCAACAAATTAAATAAATAATACACTAACTAACCTCTAGCTGATCAACAATAATAAACTAAATTCATCTCTTTTCATTTGTATGAACTCCCCTTGTCCCGTGTCAAGTGAAAACCTATGACAAAAGCAAGAATAATACTTCCCGAAGAAATTCAAGGAAGTCTTTCATATTCTGGAGCGAGTTTACGATGATAGAAAGACAAATAATTATATATCACGTGACCTTGAAATGTCCAATAACTGAAAATGAAAGAAATTCCAATTCTCAGGAATGGTGTTACCAACTATCTAGCATCAGATGTAAACTCAAAATACTTGAATAAATGATCAGTCATAGAAATAAACTAAACCAAAAGATAATGAACAACATGATATAAAATATTATGTGCAGAACAGACTAAAGCTAATTCGACATAGATAATATTTCACATTAAGAAATTACATGAGAGACAATGAAAAAACACTTCACAGTCTACATAGGATGAAAGCCAAATAGTAAACTGCTTTCTCATATAATTTCAACAAAATATGTTCATCATATGGTCTAGGAATAATTTTTGGGATAATAGACTCTTAAAAATTGAAAAAATTAATACATAAATGGTAACAATTAACCATGTATTGATAAAACAGACTAAAGCTAATTTAAATCAATGCATAATCAATTACTCAAAGAATATGAAGATATTATAATGAAAATAAAACCATTTTACTCACACAACTAAAGCCATTAAGTAATTTGAAATTTCATATTCTTCTTCGAAAATACTCATCCATTCTCCCAAAATTCCAACCATCTGTTACTCCATTTGAAAATAAAAAGTTTACAAAATAAATAATATACAAAAAATAAAGGATCAAAATCCTCCTTTGAATTTCTTGGATCCTTGGGCTTTGAACTTTCTGATATATTTATGCAATGAATGAACAGTTTGGGTGTCACTAATAATTTCCGCCACCTGAAATTTGCCTCATAAAGAGGCAACAATATCTCTCAAATCGTGCATTTGTTTCGGAAAAATCTCGGGAGTGAGCCAAATGGGTCCATTATGGAGATGGGTTTTCAATCGTTTCTTCATATTCCTCATGGTTTGACTGTAATCAATCCCGTAAAATTGTCTGTATGTTCTTGAACGCATTTCCAAATCTTATTTGTTGTTGCTCATAAATTATTTGCAACAATCCAATATTATTTTTGGATCAATTATCTTGAACGTATTTAGATAAAAAAATCAAGCCATGATCAAATCCGTACGAAATAACTGATAATAGAAACCTGTGAAACAAAAAGAAACCAAATTAATAACCTAAACATTGTGAATAAAACAAAATCTAGAACAATAAAATTAAAATGAATTTAACCTAACTATAAGTTCTAAACAAATATTGTTTATATTTTCCTTTCAAATATGATCTTAAAATTCTAGAAGCTTCAAGTTGATGGAGAGGAGAAAAATATTAATTTGGGTTTTCACAAAATCAAACAAATGATATATAACTCTTTTTTTCATTTTTTATTTTTATTTTGAAATGAGAAGCAAATTGACAAAATAATTTAATTAATTAAACCTACCAAGTGATTTTGTGAAAATGATTGCTAATGAACAAAAGACAAAAACATAATCATAATTTAAATGAAAGTAATAGTTGATAAAAAATAATTTTTTTGTTTAAATTAAGGTTTCTATGTTCGTATCTCACTCATTCAAATTTGATCAAATGTGAACAAATGTCATAGAAAATATGTGCCACAATAAACTTTCTTTTTGTAAAATCATTGTTATTAATCCATGTGTTCAACCAATCCATTCTCATAGCATATAAATTCAATAAGGAAGGGGTAATAACAAACTCCCAAATTATGAAGCTCGTCCATCAACATAAAAAATATGTAGAAAGAAAAATAAAATGGAATTTGAATTTCATGAAATTCAAACCAAAGAAAATAAAAGAATATAAACTCAAACCAACCTTGAAACACAGAAAACCAATACCAATCCAATCAAATCAAAGGAAAAAAAAATCGAAGAATCCAAGTAAAATTTTGAGGGACAATAGATTTTGATTAAAAATAAAGAAGGGGGTTGTTGGGGCCCAACAAATGACGACTCACTCATAGAAGCAGTTATCTATGCTCTGGTAAGTTTTCATCTCAGGAAGAAAATAATAAGACTTGAAAAATGATTTAAGCTCCCTGAAATAAATTCACTTTGAGACCATATAGTATTAGGATAAGCTCAATGTTATAACGAGACAATATAAATTTTTTTGCAGGGGATTATAAACTGAAAGAATGTCTTAATCAAAGAGCCATGATGTTTATAAAAAGACTTCAATACCATTGAAAGAGCCACTGCTTCCAGTTGGCGTCCATAAGCTCGACAGGGATGTCATTTAACCCACTCAAATGATTTAATCCCATCCAATAGTTGTATCCACATGATGTATACTTCCATAAAATTTAATTTAAAAGCATATACCTGCTACCTCTCGACCAGACATTGCTTTGTTGCTAGCAGGCCTGTTCAGTACTTCGACGAAGTTGTCTTGGTATCATGTGTGCATTTACCCACTGCTAGCGAGCTTGTTTAGTACCCCGACAGGTTTACACACACTTCCCACACTTAAGTGCTTTCAACACTCTTATGCCACTTTTAAATAATAATACAATTATAGATTTATTGATGAAAAATAGAGTGGGGTGATACTGGAGGTTAATTGCAATACAGGTGAATAGTTGATCATGTTATTTATTTTCTTTCAAAACTGGAAGTTTTATCATGGTTTAGAGATTTTAGATTTCATTTAAGAAATCATCTAGAGAATGGGGAAGCACTTAAAAGTGATTCCTTAAGAATATGGACATCGTAAAAAGTTTAAAGATCATCATAATTATCAAATATTTAAACCACATCTCTGGTGTAATACTTTGGCAAAGAAAATTTGAGGACAAAACGAAAGTGACAATTGACTTAAAAATAAATTGCCTGAGCTATATCTTAATATCAGGACATCTTTGAACTATTTCAAATTGCTTGAAAAACACAAGTCTTAAAATGAATGTTTCCTTCGATAATCGCTCTTTGATCATAAATATATTGATTCAAAAAGACAGACAAGAAGAAAACTCATTAAAAGAAATCAAAGAAAACAAAAAACACACAACAAACCCAATCAAATTTTATTAATGGGATTCAAAATCAAAAGTACAAAAAAAAAATAAAAAAAAATCAAAACAACAAAAGCAAACTTAAAAAAAAATAGTTTGACCAAAAACAAAACCAAGCCAACCTCTCATAGAGAATGAGGATCAAAAGTAAGAACTTACAAATTTCATAGTTTTGCGTATAAGAAGGTTCTTTTCTTAAGATAGTGATGCATGATACATCATTTTGACTGAGCTTATTATTAAAATTCACGGAAAAATCCTTAACCAGGATGAGTGAAATTATGTGCAGTGGTAAGTTGTGTTTGTTAGGGTAAAACTAATGTGAATTAAATATCAAATCCTTAATATCTTTATTAATGATTCATAATATCTGAAATTATTGCATGATGCTGCCAAGTTTCGAAAAAGAAACATTTAGTCAAGACAACTGCGAAAAGGCAAAAGAAAGGAATTGAAGAAAACTTCCCTGACAATATTCAAATGATGGTTCTCTTTTCATAGCCACGTGCCTTCATAATTGCACTATTCAAAGGAAAAATAAATGAAAAGGCAATAAAAACCCAAAATGAATCTATTCCTACACCTACTCTAACTTCTACATAGATCAAAATGCTAAGTAAAATCGTATTTCTAGTGCATCCACAAGAGCATCTTCAATCCTGCAAGGCATAGAAAGTCGAAAATCAAAATAAAAGAACGTAGTATTTGCAGATATGGAAGAAATATGTTATTCTTACCTCCTATATATCCAGTTAAAAACAAAGCAAGCACGACCTTACCATTCTTTTGAAATTTCTTGATGTATGAATCCTCCAGCCATTCTACAATATTGTTGTGATATGGGTCATAATGGCATGGAAGAATGTATGTAAGTTTGGAAAACTTGTCAATATTATGGGGACCTGACATAACCATCAGCCAAGGCCGAAGTGGCCCATCCTCTTGACAGTTCTCCAAGTGTTCATCAATTTCTTCACATGGAGGATCTAAAAAAATCATGTCATGCTTACTTCCTAGATATTTAGGTAGAAACAAAGAAAACACACCTTTATGTTTATTATGAAGATTTTTTAGATACGAACCTTCAAGCCATTCTAAGATCATGTCATAAAAATTAGGATGCAAACTATGACTTCGATGAACTAGATATGTCAATGGGGAACAGATCCTAAGAGGATTCATGACATCAATTAGATTATTGGTTTGAACACTTCCTTTGATGAAATGGACCGTTTCAAAACGTGAAGCATAATTATTAAAATTTGAACTAACTAAAGAATGAATATGCAATGTAGAATATTTGATCTCCATAAGACTGAGGGAATTGTTTTTTTAAAAAATAAATCATGTAAAATCATCTTGCAACATGTCTTTTTTCCATGTGAGTGATGAAAGTGAAAGAGCATCAAATCCGACTTCATAAATGTTATGTTCGGAATTAATTTCACCAAATTTTGGCATATCGAAAGGATCTGATTGTGATGGAAAAGAGTAAGATATTGTGGGTAAAGTAGCATGTCCACCAGAATCTACGAAGATATTGGGATATTAAGAGTAAAAGGAATAAAAATGAGCACATGAAAATAATTTCTTGAGTTATGATATTTAACAATGGTATTCTCAAGACATTCCTCTTCACTTTCCTTAAAACTTTCACTCTATTTTGGTGATAAATCCTTCAACATAATATGATCATCTAAATTTGCCTCATGTATGATAGACAATTCAAAACTTTCATGACAAACATCTAATCTTTCCGGTGGATAGGGTATGATTTGTGGATGAAGGTTTAAGGTTTCTTCTTCAAATTGCAGATTTACATATCTAATAAGTTTCATAAAAGTGTTATAGTACTTAAGATCATTTTCATCACCTAAGAGTTCTTCAATAACTAAATTTAAGTACTGATTAGAGAAAGAGTTAGAAGAATATGGACATTCACCTTGACCCAACATCAAATCTTCTTCCAAGATGGTAGGGGATTGAATATACAATGATTCAGAGGAAAAACCAATTTGATTGTCAGCAAGAACCTTTTCAATAGATTCTACCTCCCTTGATTGTTCAAATTTTTTGGATGGATTCCTTTCATCCTGCAAACAAAATTCTTCTCACAATTGAGTGATAGGATTTGTAACTGATTCATCATTTGTGATTGAAAATGGTTGGATGAAAAGGTCACAAACATCAGAGAGAAGATTTAGTACAAATGACATGTCATCAAGTTAAAACTTACAGAGAACATGATGAATGCTTGTTAAAAATACCTCTGGAGATGAATTGTCATTGATTAGTAAAGCCTAAAATTATTCACATAATTGATTGTAATCATAGATTTCAAAAGCATCTAAAAATTCCTCTACAAATTGAAACCAATCAATAATGTATGCTGGAAAAGACTCAAACCAATGTTTAATCCAACCCCTAAAAGTAAAAGCGAACAATCTGCATAAAACATTTAAATCATAAATATCATGCTTGATGCATTTACACCAAAACTTGTTAATATGGTCTTTTGCAGATACATCCCCCCCACCATCAAAGGTGAGTTTTGACAAGCGAGACACTGTCTTGTTGGGAATATCAGGTTATGAGAAGTGAAAAACATGTTCCAACACAATGATTTGGGGAGCCATGGGGAATTAAATACATTCAAAACAAAGACTTCTGCAAGGCCACCTTGTCAGTCTGGCCTGCCTTCTAGTGCATTTCAAGATGACACAGAAGAAGAATTTATAAATCTGGAATTATGACAGGCTGAGGGGTAAAAAAATTAATCATTAAATTTACCTCGACCCTCCTTCTAGCGCCATTTGTTGACGGGCGCTTATGACACACCGTCAACGGGAAGGGAAGATCCGGTCTGGGGTTGTCTACTTAACCCAATCCGTTTGGTATAATATACTCTAACGGGTTTTATGGCTCCATTAGCCAACTAAGATCCTAAAACAATTTAAAATATGTGAACTAACTAAAGATACTACTCTAATAGTCAACACTTTAATTAGAAATGCTTAAATAACAATGTTTATATACAATTTATAAGGTTTAATTAAAATCTTATGAAAATAATTGTTTTAAAATAATGTTTCTAAACAAGATTAAAAAAAAACAAAATTATTCTAGTACTCTAAATGAACAATGAATGAACAAGATTGTAAATGATATAACGAAAATAGACAAAACAAATTGACGTTTAAATGATGCAATCACTCTTCGTTCACAAATCAACAAATTAAATAAATAATACACTAACTAACCTCTAGCTGATCATTAATAATAAACTAAATTCATCTCTTTGCATTTGTATGAACTCCCCTTGTCCCGTGTCAAGTGAAAACCTATTACAAAAGAAAGCATAATACTTATTGAATAAATTCAAGGAAGTGTTTCATCTTCTGGAGTGAGTTTATGACGACATAAAGACAAATAATTATATATTATGTGACCTTGAAATGTCCAATAACTGAAAAATGAAAGAAAATCCAATTCTCAGGAATGGTGTTACCAACTATCTAGCATCAGATGTAAACTCAAAATACTTGAATAGATGATCAGTCACAGATATAAACTAAACCAAAAAATAATGAACAACATAAAGAAAAACATGATATAAAATATTATGTGCAGAACAGACTAAAGCTAATTCGACACAGATAACATTTCACTTCAAGAAATTACATGAGAAGACAATGAAAAAACACTACACAGTCTACATAGGGCGAAAGCCAAAGAGTAAATTGCTTTCTCATATAGTTTCAACAAAAAGTGTTCATCATATGGTTCAGGAATAAGTTTTGGGATAATAGACTCTTAAAGATTGAAAAAATTAATACATAAATGATAACAATTAACCATGTATTGATAAAACAAACTAAAGCTAATTTAAATCAATGCATCAAAGAATATGAAGATATTATAATGAAAATAAAACCATTTTACTCACACGACAAAATCCATTAAGCAATCTAGAATTTCATATTCTTCTTCAAAAATACTCGTTCATTCTCCCAAAATTCCAACCATCCGTTACTCCATTTGAAAAGAAAAAGTTTACAAAATAAATAATATACCAAAAAGAAAGGATCAAAATCCTCCTCTGAATTTGTTGAATCCTTGGGCTGTGAACTTTCTGATATATTTATGCAATGAATGAACAGTCTGTGCGTCACTAATAATTTCCGCCACCTGAAATTTTCCTCGTAAAGAGACAATGATATCTCTCCAAACATGCATTTGTTTGGGAAAAATCTTGGGAGTAAGCTAAATGGGTCCATTTTGGAGATGGGTTTTCAACCGTTTCTTCAGATTCTTTATGGTTTGGCTGCAAGCAATCCTGCAAAATCGTTTGTCTGTTCTTGAACGCATTTCCAAATCTTATTTGTTGTTGCTCATAAATTATTTGCAACAATCCAATATTATTCTTGGATCAATTATCTTGAATGTATTTAGATAATAAAATCAAACCATGATCAGATCCGTACCAAATAATTGATAATAGAGACCCGTGAAACAAAAAGAAACCAAATTAATAACCTAAAAATTGCGAATAAAACAAAATCTAGAACAGTAAAATTAAAATGAATTTAAACTAACTATAAGTTCTAAACAAATATTGTTTATATTTTCATTTCAAATTGATTTTAAAATTCTAGAAGCTTCAAGTTGATGGAGAGGAGAAAAATATTAATTTGGGTATTCACAAAATCAAACAAATGAGAGATAATTCTTTTTTATTTTTTATTTTTATTTTGAAATGAGATGCAAATTGACAAAAGAATTTAATTAATTAAACCTACCAAGTGATTTTGTGAAAATGATTGCTAATGAGAAAAAGACGAAAACATAATCATAATTTAAACGAAAGTAACAGTTGATAAAAATTAATGTTTTAGTTTAAATTAAGGTTTCTATGTTCGTCTCTCACTCATTCAAATTTGATCAAATGTGAACAAATGTCATAGAAAATATGTGTCGGAATAAACTTTCTTCCTGTAAAATCATTGTTATTAATCCATGTCTTCAACCAAGCCATTCTCATAATAGATCAATTCAATAAGGAAGAGGTAATAACAAAATCCCGATTTATGAAGTTCGTCCATCAACATAAAAAATATGTAGAAAGAAAAATGAAGTGGAATTTGAATTTCATGAAATTTATACCAAACAAAAGAAAAGAATATAAACTCAAACCAACCTCGAAACAAAGAAAACCAATACCAATCCAATCAAGTCAAAGAGAAAAAAAACCGAAGAATCCAAGTAAAATTTTGAGGGACCCTAGATTTTGATTAAAAATAAAGAAGGGGGTTGTTGGGGCCCAACAAGTTTTTAATATTTTTTTTGGTAGTTTCCCAAAATTGACACAAATCTATATCCTAAGATTGTTTTTTGATGCTATGACATTGGTGAAACATTGTTTGTCTAAGTATTGAGCTCTCATATAGAGGTTTGTCGAAAAAGTTCTTTCTCTTTAAAGAGGGCACATGCTTGCCAAAACTTCCAATGCCATGATCTAATTCTAACTTAATCCTTCCATAATAAACTTTACAAAACCATGCAACTATTCTTCTATTTTTTTTTGACATGATGATAGTAAAGCTACATATATATTTTTAATAAGTTAAATATCCTCGTATGAAGATTTCATTAATATGCATGTGTATATCTTAAAAAGTTTTAGAAAATTTAATTTATACTGTTTTGAAATGTGTTTCATCCATGTCTTAGAGTATATTATTTCAAATGTACTCTTTCATGTGTTTAGATAAAATGAGTGAAGTTATTGACCAAATAACAAAATCTTGAAAGCTATAGCACTGTTGCAAGACAAAGGAGTGACTTGGGCCCAGGGAAATGCAAACCTTGAAGTTATTGACCAAATAAAAAAATCTTGAAAGCTATAACACTGTTGCAAGACAAAGGAGTGACTTGGGCCCATGGAAATGCAAACCTTGAGGGAACAACACATTTACATGATAGGAATTATTGAACCACTTTAGATGACCTATTGCAAAAAATAAGACAAACTTAATACCGACTTTCATACTTAGTGAAGTTATTTAACTAAAATAAAAATATAAGCATCAACAAAGTAAGAGCCAATTTACATAACCTCCATGTCAGAAGTGTCTGTTGTATTATACAAATACTACTCTTTTAGGGATAAATCACATGCAATAAAAACTATTAAAAATGAGGAGAACATAATGCCCAAGTTACAATAATATGTATAAAGTATAAGATAGGTAGTATCATCCTTAGACTTTAGCAACTATTCATAGTGGATAATGTTAGCAAAGTAACTAATATAACAACACAAATATTGGATCATAGTCACATTTTCTATAGCGGGAAAACCCCCCTATGGACTACACTAGGGTTCAACATGTAGGCAGATCTAACCGTCTAAAATTCTCCTACTTTTATAACTACCCAGAATATACCCTAGATTAATACATGAAAGACAAAGTGAAAAGATCAGGTAACTTTACCTTTTACTCCGTGTCCGGTGTCGATCCTGTAGCGTTCGATAGTTCCATTGACTGCAAGCCTCCTGCCAAGGCTGGCCTGCATTCATAAACAAATAAATAGGAAACTACAAAACATACATTTCATATATAAATCATGGGTTAGATGTTAGAATAAAGCACACATAAAATACAAACATTTGACACATCATATTTTAGGACAAGAAAACTATTTCTTTTATTGATATCACAATGTTTACTTACAACAAAGGTCAGTGACTGCTCTGCGAACCTGGTCCGGGCTCCTTCTTCACCAAGCTCCAACTGTGCTTCCACGTATATTTCTCCTCTCACACTTCTTCTAGGGAAATGGCATAGGCTTATGATGAAGGAAAAAAGGGAAAAATGGGAAATTCTGATGCAAATCTCACAAGGTGGATGCGATTATTTGGGGCAAGGAGGGGATGTGAAACAAGCATAGTTTTACTGTTCTTATGCTTGGCTTAGGAATGAAACCCCAAAACATACTTTTATATGACAAAAGGATGGTTATTTGGTTGGGTGACGGGCTATAGGCGGTGCATCATTTGGGAAACTACCCAATAGCCCGTAATCTCAATGAATTCCTTGCAACTTTTGCAAGTATACGCGGGCTGTAATGGTGTAGGTAGCATACGTACATGAGCTGTAGTGATGCCACAAGAATGTGTACGCAGGCAGTAGTGGTGCAGGGTGCGTACATCTTCAAAAATATTTTTTTTAAGAAGAGCTGCTCAGTGATGGCTTGGCAAAATTTGCATGTAAGAGGGCCAAAAGCCGGGTATGCATGTATGGAGCAATTTAGGGTTATAACAACATTGTTACATGGTATTATCCCAAAACCCCTTTTCCCTATTTCATGTTCCATGATCATTTGTCCATTTCACATTTCTAGTTGCATATGGGCATGGGAGATTTAATTGTAGATATAAAATATGGAAGTTAGGGGTCACAATTTCATTTTTATCATATAAAGTCATCAAACTAGTGATAGTTTTCTCATTTATACCATTTGCATGATTCCTCTATATATGGTTTAGTTTTGATGATTCTATGACCACAAGTAAGGCTCAATAAAAAAGAAATAGCTTTGAAGTTTCACTTACTTTATATAAACCTTTTTCAAAATTAAATGATGTTTATGCTACCATTTTTCTGTTTCACTTACTTTATATAAAACTTTTTAAAAATGAAATGATGTTTATGTTGCCATTTTTCTTATTAATTATTGTAGATTGATAGATGGTTCAGTTCATTTGCATGTTTAATCTTTGTGTATTTTTGTCTTTATGGTTGATATTATTTCAACATAGAATTGGATTGCTATGCCTGACTGACAAGCTTTTGAATCACTTCCTAATTAATTTAGTAAGCAACTGGAGAGTTGTACATTTAATTATCAATTTGAGGTCATATTACACTTCCGAACTATCGTGCACCATATATGCAAGTATAATTTTGTAATTTCCAATGGGTTGTAGTACTTTCAAATGAATGCCACAATAAAAGATACATAAATGCTCTAGCAAGCCACCGAATTAGACTACAACAAATCAAAAATTGCAGAAATGAAAGCACACATTGTAGGAAAGTAAATGACACACTTGCAGGAAAGTAAATTACATTTGCTGGAAAGTAAATCATACTTGTGGAAAAGTAAATCACTCTTGCATGAAAGTAAATCACTCTTGCAGAAAAGTAAATTGCACTTGCGGAAAAGTAAATTACACTTGCAGGAAAGTAAATGTGACTTTTCCATGTGTCAAGGTGATATTGATTCTTTTGATAGCTATGTTATGAATCATGTATTGAGATGAAACAAACTTCAAACTATAAGAATTAAACCACACTGTGCTCTTAAACAATTAAAATAAACTATCTCAATTTGCAAATCAAACAATTGTTAATTAGAAATCTAGATGCAAATTTGCACCAATGAGAGTTGCATCAATGAGAGTTGTAGCAGCCATAGTTGTAGCAATAGGATTTGCAACAACATGAGTCACAACAACACGAGTTACACCAATCATGAATTGCAACAACCAGAATCACACCAAGGAAAATATACAACAACGTTAAATAGAGGAATTGTTGGAAATAAATTAAAATAGGGAAGATAGGCTATGAATACACAATTATCAACCAGAAAACAATATCCCTGCAATGTTAGAACTGAGCTACAACAATCCGTTGGATGTTTTGATAGAGAAATTGTTGGAAATAAATGAAAACAGGGAAACACTGTTACAACTATTCACTCATGAATTTAGAAACAATACCCTGCAATGTTAGCACTAACTACAACAATACAAAGCTACAATAATGGAGAACTCTAGAGTCACAACAAGATGTTAATGAAGGAATTTCTTAAAATAAATTAAAAAATGTAAAATATGTTATGTCTACTTCTACAAATTATAGACAATACACACAATATCTATCTAAGGAGGGGGCCCTGCCTCCTTAGACAGGTTT
>ML844138.1:0-28087 GCA_009831015.1 Picea engelmannii | reverse complement strand
ATCATTGTGGATGAAAAGTGTATTAATGCGGGAATGGAAATGGGAAAAAGGTGTACAAAAAGTATTAGACATATGCTACAAAGACGTCAATTTGAACACTCGTCATATCCCCTCAGCTGAGATCATTGCATGTATTCATGCAATTAATAGTCACTTTAAGTATGAGAGGGTGAGACTCCCTTGGAGTTGGTTGATGTCATCATTTGTGTGCCCTTCCTCAGGAGTAGAAACTTCTTCCTCATTTTTCATAGCCTTCCAAAATTGCAATGAGGCTTTCACCTAAAGTCACACCTGTTGGTTCTTGTGTAACAACAAGGTCCTTCTCTTCTTGGTAATCCTATGGGATTGTGACAAGGCCTTCTCCTAATATTTCCCACGTTGGTTCTTGTTTAACAACAAGGTCTTTTTCTTGTGCTTTCATTTTTTCTCTATCTCCTTCTTCCTCTGCTGGTTTTGGTGTATCAACAAAGTGGTTGGCCTTTACTGGTTCTTATATGATAGTAGGGTAATTATCCTCTACTAGTTCTTGTGTGACATTATGGAAATAGGCCTCTGTTGTTTCTTGTGTGACAATAGGGAAATGGGGCTATGCTAGTTCTTATGTAATAGTAGGGCTATTGGCTTATGTGGTAGTGGGATGTGTGTCCTTTACTGGCTCAACAAGGTGACTGGATGCTGTTGGTTCAACAGGGAGATATTCCTCTTTTGTTTCATGTCAAATACCAAAGAATTGAATCCACAAACACCAGAAATATTCAGAGACACCATTGAAAACCCACACTTTATTATTATAGAAAACCCTGGAGGTAGGGAAACACCATACAATGGATCATATTATGGAAATGATCCTCTCTTGTTCACTTACCTCTTAGAGGGGGAAAGATCCTAATGAGCTACACACTCCAAATACAAAACTTCTCTTCTTGATTCCCATTACATTGCTTGAATTCCTTTATATAGTGCTACCAAACACCTAAAAACATTGTAGAGGAGGAACCTTATACAAGTGGAACCTTCTAATAAGTCCTCTTACTTTTATTATGTTCATGTACTAATATAACTAACTACCATAGTGGGACTTATTTAATAATATAGTGGAACTAGTCCACCTTGTCAGCACCAAGAGTTGTTCTTAGAATGAATTAAGAACAAGCCCAATACCCATCAGAATATAAATGATTTAAAACAAGTTTATACTTGAGTGGATCAACAAGACTGAGTAAGAAAGAGAGAGGGAAAAAAACTATCTGCAGAGGTATTCCATTGGGCATGGAGTCATAACATCCTATAGATCAAAGGCAGTCAAACTGTATATCAGGCAAAAGGGCTATATAATAATGAGTAGAAGCATAGAGAATATGAAAATAGGAATAACATCCATTGTACAAAGATCCTTTCTGCAAACAGATTAAAGATTGATTAAACAATAAACTAATGATTTAATGGGCAAACTACAACAGATCCTCTGTTGTTCATGAATCCATCACTAAATGGAAGCTACGATCATCAAAACCTGTAATATATTCAATCAAGAGGATGACAAGAGAAATGGAAAACAAAGAATACAATCTGATAAACAACTCTCATGAATATTTAATGACAGAAATGTTGATTACAAACAAGCCCCCAAGATTACAAATGAGCAACTAAACTGCTCCTCTAACTCTCTCCTCTCTTGGATCATGAATCCAACCCTTGAATTATCAAAACCCCCTTCATATATAGTGAATTATCTCTCTCTACTCTAAGGATTTCGAAACCAAGGAGCTACATAGGATTCTCCTCCATTTAGGAGCCTGTTACAAAAGATTCCAACAAAAACATAACAATTTCCTATTTTTTGAGATCTTTTTTATTGTGATAAATATCTTTTGAAATAGGTCATGATTCTTGATATGGTGATAGAAAACATGTCCCTCATGTCCAACTACCTCCTAGGAAACCATTCAATACCCCTCATACAGGTGGCATCCCTCCTACAACTCAATTTGTCAAACTATTAGAGTTCACAATGCCTTTGACAACATGCACTGTGAATTTCCTGTAGGTTATGATTTCAACTTTTATCCCAAACGACGAATTGGGTCAAGCTGATTTTTTTTCATCAAGTCCATGATATTATGATTCATCTCCACAATTTTTTTTAGAAGAACCCAGATCAAAATCTAAAATTTATGATTAAAAAACGACTCTGCTGTGTGCTAATTTCTACACATTGTTCCAAATTACCAGTTCACAACGCCTTTGACAACAAGCGTTGCGAACTTTCCTTTAGGTGCCTATTTCATTCCAAATCAACTCAATTGATGCCAAAACCATGCAATAAGCCTTGAAAACCTCTAATAAACCTGCTACAACGTTTGAGTAATGAAAATAACTTGTATAAACAATATATTCATAGCAGTATAGGACAAACCATTCCTTCGTTTTACAAGCATGCATATATAAGATATCATAGAAAAATTGATTGAAAGTTGCATACATAATGCTTTATCTTCTTCTTCACCTAGTGAATTCATGGGATAGCATGTCCAGATTCCTTTTAACAATATCCTCTCTTGACTGGTGCATCTCTTGTTATCATTGTTCCATGATCCACTTTAATCTACATTGGATCCACAACATCTGCAACATATGCACCTATTTCCAACTCATGCCCTGTTTGATCATTCGTGGTGTTAAGACCTCACTTCTTGTTGTTGAACATTACACTAACATTTCTTCAATATCTTAATCCACCATAAGCTACTACATAGAGTTCATAGCGCCAGAAGTGGTAGTATGTGATAGTTTGCAACACATTGTGAGTTCATAACACCTTTAACCAATTTGTAGCGCATTGTGTTTTAATGAAAATGGAGATGAATTTGATAACTTTCCTTCTTTACAAATGATTACTATTATTATGATGACATGAATATTCTTGTACATGTGTTTCAGATTAACTTCTTAGACTTAGGACAAACCAAAACCATAATTTATTGATAGAAAACATGACTCAAAACCTTGATACCATACCCCCTATGACTCAGACCTAAGATTTTAAAACATGAATGATATAAAAAAGACTAATCACATGACTGACCAAGACCAATGGAGTCTCTCTTTAAACAAACTTAGCAAAAATTTAAAATGAGGGCAAACCATGACTCTGTACATTCTATGTGATAACATTTGGCTCCTACTGGGGATGGTATGCTCCCTATGAGCTGCCAAGAACCTGCATTTCCAGTGCCTTAGTTGACTTATGAATATGATTCTAATTTCAACAATTGTTCACCATTATGCAAGTTAAAACATCTTACAAAGATCACCTGCTATTACATTGGGCATGGAATCTTATTCCAAAATTGAAAACAAACCAAATGTTCATGCACTGAACTTATTTATGTACATTTCTACTACTAACCAATAAACTGCTGTGATCAAGTGTATACAAATTTCCATCTCAGCTATGCAAGGAATTAGTTAACTAACTAAACCAAACTTCCATATTTAAGAACAAATAAAAAGATAAGAACGGAAAATATAATAGAAATAGGTATGAAGATCATATTTAAAACTCCTAAATTTTGTCTTTAAAAAGTCTAAGACAAAAGGATTTCTACTCCATTTCAAGTCCATGTAAATAACCACTGGATCTTGGAAAAACAAACTAGGTTCTTTCCATTCATAAAAACAATACTCTATTGCTGATTGAGGAATATCAATAACAACTTCACTAATTTATGAAGATTTTTGATCCATGTCTGCTAGGGAAAAGGGAAATAATGGTTTATTTGTAAGATCTCTTCATTCTTATTTTATACAACTGACATTATTCCAACATGACCCCCTTTACTGCCTTCCCCTGAATCTGATGCATGACTGTCATAAATAGGCTTATTGTTGATGCTTTTATCATGCACTGATATACAAATTTTCTCCTTATCAGAACCATGACTATTCGAGAATGAATCTGAGTTTTGATTGCTATTATGAATCTCTATAGCTAATTATGAAACAATATTTCTTCATAATATGTTTGGTATCCTTCCTCTATATTTGAAACAACAGGTTCATCAGGGGAAAAATCTAACGCATCTACAACCATGTAATCATCAATACTATGAACAACTACATCTCGAAAACCTTATTCTTGGGAAGCAGAAGTAGAAAGAGTTCCATGTATGAATTATTTCTTATCCACATCTTCATTAGTATAATCTCTTCACTCACTACTAGAGAAAATTATATGTTGGATATCTGAATGAAATTCCTTAGAACAATGTTCAAAAATAAGTTCTTTATAAAAATTCCTTTTACAATTTTCATTGAATGCAGCATGGAAATCTCTCAATTAAAATATGATGGACGCAGGAAGAGAAAAGTACCATTCTCGTGCATCACCTTTTAAAGAGTACATGAACATTTTCATCAACACATCCTCATGATGTATTTGCAGTTGATCCATGCATTCATGAAATGTAATGAGATGTTGAGCATGATTTCCCCCCTTGTCATCTTTGAAAGTAGGAAGGTAATCCATCCATTCTGACAGTGGAGGCACTAGATTTGGAAAACCAGGGACAACTGAAAAATTGAAAGGTGCAAACCTCCATTCCAAGATAGCCTCCATGACCTTTGCCATCTTGAATCAGTGAAGTCACCAACAACTTATTTCTTCATGGAGTGATGTTGCCAGGTGGAAATGTATGCAGTCTGTTCTTTCACCAATCCTTGCTCACCATCAAGAACTGGTAGTAATATTTGTCATACAACCCATGGAAGATTTTAAACTTCGCCCCGACAACTACACTAACAATGTTAGTAATATGAGTTGTTATTAGACTGGTTTAAGAACAATCCCAGTACCCATCATAATATAAATGATTTAAAACCTGCTTATACTTGAGTGGATCAACAAGACTGAGTAAGAAAGGGAGAGGGCAACAAATTGTCTACAGAGGCATTCCATTGGGCATGGAGTCATAACATCCTACATATCAAAGGAAATCAAACTGTATACTAGAAAAAAAAGATATATAATGATGATTAGAAGCATAGAGAATATGAAAAAATGAATAACATTCATTGTAAGAGATCCTTTTTGAAAACATATTAAATATTGCTTAAACAATAAACAATGATTTAATGAGCAAGCTACCGTAGATCCTCCGCTATTCATGAATCCATCAATTAATGGTAGATATGATCCTCAAAACCTGAAATATATTCAAGCAAGAGGATTATAAGATAAATGGAAAACAAAGAATACAATTTGATAAACAACTCTCATGAATCTTTAATGGCAAAAATGCTGATTACAAACAGGCCCTCAGGATTACAAATGAGAAACTAAATTGCTCCTCCAACTCTCTCCTCTCTTGTATCATGAATCCAACCCTTTCCTTATCAAAATTACCTTCATATATAGTGAATGATCTCTCTCTACTCTAAGGAGCTCTAAACCAAGGAGCTACATAGGATCCTCCTCCATTTAGGAGTTTGTTACAAAAGATTCCAACAAAAACATAACAAATTCCTATTTTTGGGGATCTTGTCTATTGTGGTAAATGTCTTTTGAAACAGGTCATGATTCTTGATCTGGTGATAGAAAACATGTCTCTCATATCCAAATACCTCCTAGGAAACCATTCAATCCCCCTCAGATAGGTGGTGTCCCTCTTACAACTCATATTTATCAAATTGTTAGAGTTCGCAGCACCTTTGACAACATACGCTGTGAACTTTCCTGTAGGTGATGATTTCCACTTTTCTCCCAAACAACTACCTAGTTCAGGCTTAGTTTTTGTTAGAAAGCCCATGATATTATAATTCATCTCCAAATTGTTTTTGAGAAGAACCCAGATAGTCATTTAAAAGTTATGATTAAAACATGACTCTGTTGTGTACTAATTGCTACAAACTATCCAAAATTACCAGTTCACATTGCCTTTGACATCAGGCACTACGAACTTTCATGTAGGTGCTCGTTTCATGCCAAATCAACTCAACTGATACCAAAACCATGCAAGAAGCCTTAAAAACCTTTGATAAACCTGCTACAACTTCTGAGTAATGAAAATAACTTGCATAAATAGTATAGGAAAAAACATTCCTTAGGTTTACAAGCCTTCATATATAAGATATCATAGAAAAACTAATTTAAAGTTGCAGACATAATTTTGTATCCTCTTCTTCTCCTAGTGGCTTCTTGGTCCAACATGTCCATATTCCTTTTAGCAATCTCCTCTCTTGACAAGTGCATCTCTTGTTCTCATTTTTCCACGATCCACTTTAATCTATATTGGATCTGCAACATCTGCAACAACTGGATCTACACCATTTGCATCTGTTTCCAACTCATGCCCTGTTTGATCGTTCCTGGTGTTAAGACCTCACTTCTTGTTGCTAAACATTACACTAACAATTTTTCAAGCTCTTAATCCACCATAAGTTGCTACAGAGAGTTCATAGCGCCATAAGTGGTAGTATGTGACAATTTGCAGCGCACTATGATTTCGTAGCACCTTTAACCAGTTTGTAGCGCATTATGTTTTAATGAAAATGGAGATGAATCTGATACATTTTGTTCTTTAAAAAAAATGACTCTTATTATGATGACATGAAGACTCTTGTACATGTGTTTCAGATTAGCTTCCTAGACTTAGGACAAACTGAGACCATGATTTATTGATAGAACACATGACTCAAAACATTGAGACCATACCCCTATGACTCAGAATTAAGCTTTTAAAACATGATTGATATCAGAAAGAATAATCACATGACTGACCAAGACCAATGGAGTCTCTCTGAGAACAAACTTAGCAAAAATTTAAAATGAGGGAAAACCATGACTCTGTACATTCTATTTGATAGCACACCTTACATCGAATTCCCTCCACTATTATCATTATAGCCCCCCCTGACTACCTCTCTAGCTACACTACAATCCACCCCCCTTATGAAAGTGTTTTCCTCAATGCTTTTTATGAGAGTGTACAACCATATAATAGGGTCCCATGGATAAGTTTGGACCATAGTGCTAGAGTAGGTTGGAGAACCAGGGTCCCATGTAGAAATGTGAACCATCATGCTGAATTAGTCCAACCGCCACTGTAAACCTGGGTCCCATATCCAAGTTCTCATGTGAATTCCATGCTAAAGATACTGGATCTTAATAGCCACCTGAAAATGATGCTCCAAAAAATGACACCGGTCATGTGGATCCAAATATGAAGATCCATCCATATCCAAAAAATCATCTGCATAACACACTATTACTAGAGAATACAAAACAATAGTATTCAGAGAAGGTGCTTAACCACACTCCATAATGTGCTCTACATAAGGTGGAGTAGAGTCAACAAATAAAAGATAGAAGTGTTTGTCATCCCCAAAATGACAACTACCCATATACCAATCATCACCTACATCCTCATAATAATACCAAGCATATATTTATTGAGTGTATTCATTGTTGATGACCTTCAAAATAGACCTCTTTTGCTCCGCCAGGTGAAATACTGCCTTGATGTCTGCGTGGAAGTTTGCCAACTGTCATTGAAGTTAGTTGATGAGTCAAATATCCATTGGAAATACCACATATAATATATAAGAAAAATATCTTAAAATGATCTATCCAATGAGTCTGATTTGGTAGAAATCTGAGCAACTTGTGAAAAGTTAAGAGCTCTGTAGTCCCACCGCTGTCACAAAAAACCTAAAAAATGGTCGATTTTAAACAAGAGATATCTTTACTTCCAGATCTCCGATTCAGACAATTGTTTTTTGAAATTAGTAAAAAATGTGAGAGGAACTCCAATATGTAATTGTTTTGCTAAAGTTCAGCCAAATATACTACAAAAATTAGTAAAATCACGTGACCGTTCACAGGAAAACCTTGAAGATAACAAATTTTTAAAATGACGATAACTTTACTTCCCAGACTCCATTTTGGATGATGTTTTTTTGAAACTGGTTTTGTTTCTGAGAGGAAATCAGATATACAATTATTTTTTACAAATTTTGCATCAAAAACTACAATAATTGTGTGGAGTGCCTCTACTTTCTTTATCTTCTTGAAACAAATATGCAAAATAAAATACAAATTACTGCTTTTTTGTAGCCGAATAAAGTTCTCTGATACCAATTTTTAAGTACAAAATATCTACAAATATAATCAATACAAGATATACCAAGAACAATATGCAAAATATCCTTTATTATTACCAAAACCATTATCGTATGGAAACACCATACAATGGATCCTATTATGGAAGGTATCCTCTCCTATTCACTTGCCTCTTGAAGGTGGAAACCTCCTAATGAGCTACACACTCCAAATACAATATTTCTTCTTATTGTCCCCATTACATTTCTTGAACCCCTTTATATAGTGATACCTACCACCTATGAACATTCCAAAGGAAGAACCTTCTAGAAGTATAACATTCTAGTAAGTCCTCTTACATTTATTATGTTCATACTAATATATCTAACTACCATAGTGGGAATTATTTAATAATATAGTGGACCTAGTCCACTTTACATTGAATGGCCTCTACTATTATCACTATGGGACCTTCTCCCCCCCATTACCTCTCTAGCTACACTACATTTTAGTAGGAATAGTACCATTTGTGATTGTAGAGTGGGATTCTTCTACTGGTTCAACAAGGAGAGTGGCTTATACTATTGCAGCAGGGTGGGTGTCCTCTGCTGGTTTAGTGAGTTGGTTGGCTTCTGGGACAACAGGGCGAATGCCCATTTTTGGTGCAGTAAGGTGGCTCTCATATGATGGTTCTGCATCTATGGGTCCTGCTGCCTGGGCAGAGTGGTCTAGCTTATCCAACTGACTCTCTTTCCTAAGCTTGTCTACTAAAAATTTCATAGAGGTCTGAGGCATTCTGTTCTTCTTCTCAAGAACCCACTTCTTTCTTAAAAGTGATGAATATAAGGGGACAAGAAAAGGGAGACTTACTCATTTAAATTGTGTGATTTTGGATGGCTCTGGGGAAGCAATGGCCTCATTTCCTTCTGGAGTTGCAACATCTTCATCATCGGTATAGATCTACAGATTTGAAACAAGGCCCTCTCCTAGGGTTTTTCTTATTGGTTATTATGTAACAACAAGGTTTTCTACCCCAATTTTTTCATCAGGTCCAATCCTAGAAAAGTGTTGTCCATCCCCCATCATGTCTTTTTCTTCAATTGTTTCTTTGACCTATTCTGCCTTGCTAGTTCAGTTGTGACAACAAGGGTTTTCCTTTTTCTGGTGGTGGCATTGTTTCTTGCCATTTTATTCTTTTGGGTCATTGAATATGATTCTCTCTTCATTTTCCTGGAAATTCTTTTGGTTGTATGTTTTCTCTCTATGACCTCTATGTCATTGTCTTGGATGTACTCATTTTATTGAGGAATTTTGGTAGAACCCTCGGGGGTTTCTTGTTTAGTGGTTTCATTTCTAGGAGTTGTAACCTTTTTGTCCTCTATAGATGCATTAGTTATAACATCCATAGTTGAAACAACCAGGACCTGTAGAGTTACAATGGCCTCAACTTCAGGAGTTGCAACACTGTTGTCTCATGGAGGAGTTACAATGGTTGCTTCTCTTCTGGGTGGGGTTACAACAAGGGTTGGTGCTCTCGCCACCTCATTCCATGTCCTACCCTCCCTAAGTAGTGCATGATTGACCAACAATTTGATTATCCCATGGTGTGAAAGGGATTCTTGAAGGAAGATGAATTTATGTGCCTGCTTGGCCATGTTTAGCAGCATCCTCCAAAGGAAAAAAGACATGTTGAACAACTTGCCATATCGGAGGTGGTCTAATAAATGGATGTGTTGTACATATATTTCCACGTAATGACCCTTGCAGTTGATGTATCACTACATGATGATGGAATCATCTTTCCATGGGCTCGACAATGAATTCATGTCAAACCATGTTCCTTTCTTAACCAAGGCTTCCCTTGGTTTAAGGAACTGCTTGAGAATTTTGGGCTTGGGCCTCCATATGCAATACCGTCATTCGCTCATCTAAGGAATCCGGGTCACTTATGCGATTATATCCTCTATTACCTGCATGACTATGCCTGCTACCTCTGTCCTTATTTCCTTGAAATTGATGGTGAATTCCAACGCCACATTATCGTCATACCCTTGTAACATGTTTAGGTATTCCAACCAACCTCCCTGCTGGAAAATTTTCCAAATGTTATTTTATGCCTCTAGCAAGAGGGTCTCTATAGGCTCTCTAGGATTGAATGAGATTTCCATTTTAATTCTAAAAAATCAAATGACTATGGCTGAAACTCGATATGAAAGGATCATAGGGTGGCGAGTTCGAAGTATTAACAAGAGTGATGGTGGGATGGGGTAATTATCTTACGGTTTGGGTAGTTATGAGTGTGTGATGGTGTTTTAGTGATGTGATTAGGTCACAATTATGCTAATTCATTGCTTACTCATTACACAATTCAAGAGATGTACCTTCCAACTTATGATGCCTTGTGATTTCACATACCTTCCTCGAGATATTGTGTCGGTCATTGGGTGTTGCAACAACTATCCGAGTCGCAAAAATAGTGCTTCCAAGTTGCAAAATCATGAAGAGTTGTAGCAGCTGTCAGGCTTGCAGTGATGTTCTAGATTTGTGACAATACGCAGAGTTGCAGTAATGGGCAGAGATAAAACATCGTCTTAGATTTACGACAAAGTTTAGAGTTGCAGTAGTGACAGATTTGTAGCAATGTGAAGAGTTGCAACAACATCATGCATAGTTACAACAATGCATATAATTGCAACAACATGTTGGCCAAGATTGCGACTTGACATGGTATCTTAACAAGAGTCATCTTCGCTAAAATTCATAGATGATTTTAGGGGATAAATTTTGCAAATGGGCTAATTTTCCATGGTTTTTCCCAAAAAACTATTTTCCATTTTCCATTTTTTATAAATACGATTCACCCAAATTTCATAGAATAAAATTGTTTTACCTTAAAGATCACCAAAATTTTATAGAAACTATATAAAATCCTTAGAAATTTGAATATTTTTACAAAACTTTCGCCAAACATTTTACATTTTGCATATTAACGACTAGTAATATTAGCCCAAGTTTCTAAATTTTAATATAAATTTCCATCCTTAAAAATGTCTCTGCTCAAATTGGTTTTGGTACTTTAACAGTGGAGTTGTAGTGTCAATATGCAGAGTTACAGTGCAAGGCGTTGCAACAACAAGAGTCACATCAACCAGATTTGCAACGACAGGAGTTGCAAAAACAAGAGTCACATCAACAAGAGTTGCAACAATGGAAGTTGCAACAAGTCGGAATTGCAATAATAGGAGTTGTAGTAGCAAGGGTTGAAACAACAAGATTTGCAACAACATAAGTTGCAACAATAGGATTTGTAGCAATGACCTTCTTCTTCATGCATATCGTGAAAAAAAAAATTATTAATTTTTTTTTTTATTAAAAACTTAATCAGAAGGATCTTGACATAACCATCACGAAATTGTGAAGTTCCCTTCTTTATTTCTCTTGGTATCTACATTTTGTTTTAGCATGCCATGCATCAATATAGGTAGATTTTCAAAACAAATGCCTCCAAGCATTCTCCTAGGGGTTTGCATATGTTGGGTTGTTATATTCTTTGCAATGAAAGTTTGGTCAAGGTGAATCTAATGAAATTCGAAGGTCGAGGTGGATCAACAACAATGAAGGTCGAGGTGGATCGACAACAAGTCAAAGGTCGATGTATTCGACCAAGTAAATTCAAATTCGAGGATATCGACGATAAGTCAATGAACAAGAGGTCTAAGTGCAGGTGTGAGATGACCGACTAGAGACCGGATGAAGGTTGACTAATAGTCAACTAGTAATTCGACTTGGAGTCGACTGTAACTGAATCCTGGGATTTGCGAGATTTATAGCCAATGATATGCATGGATCTATAACCATTTTTGGGCTCCAATATTTAGGTTTTTTCCTGTTGTAAACCCTATAAATAGGTGTGTTGTAAGGACGTAAAGGATAATGCAGTAATGTTGTAATGCAGGTTAATGCATGTGTAATCGTACATTGCTGGTCATGTAGATGTAAGCCAGATTGGCTATAGGGTTTTTCTTGCACAAGAAAGAGGGTATGATGTCTATTTTGTCTTGGGCATGGACCAAGGTTAGACATGTAAGTTTTTATTCAGATTGAATAAGACAACAAGAGAGCATAACGCTCAAGGAATGTTGGTTTTCCCGGTTAAGGGTTTCCAGGGTAAAATCACGATGGACTGTGTGATTGTTGTGTCATTTGCGTTCTCGACTAAATTATTATTCTCTTATACTATATTTAGTGTGGAAGTATCTCTCATTTCCTGACATCATACATGGTCTTTTTTTTTTTTAACATGAATGAATCATTCAGTAGGGGTTCCCCCCTGTTAACAATCTACAGATCATTGCCGGGTCACCCACTAATGATTATCTTTAGAAAGGCTTCCATGGATAAAGGTTTATGAAATAATCAAAGTGTGTGTCAATTTTCCATCAGAGGAGTTCTCTCATATTCAATGGTGTGAAGTTTGATGGCTCCATTTTCATATACAATATTAATATCATAAGGCCCGAGCCATCAAGTGCAAAGCTTCCGTCTAAAATATTTGAACCCGTAGTCAAATAAAAATGCCCAGTCTCCAACTTTGAATTTATTCTTCTTAATGAAATTTTCATGCCATCGATATATCTGATGTTGTATTACTATTGTGTGGTGCAAAGAAACCCAACGAAGTTTGTCCAGTTCATTGATCTGGAGGAGTCTTTGCTTATGAGCTTCAATTAAGTCCATTCCAAGTTGTATAATTTTTATTAGTGTCTAGATATCTATTTCAGTCATAAATAATGTTCTTTTTCCATAAACCAATTCATATGGGGTGCAATCAGTAGTAATCATCCATGTTGTCCAGTAGGCCCATAGGGATTTAGGTAGTTTGTTTACCTATTCCTTGAGGTGTAGTCAAACGATCTCGTTGATGATGGCCTCAATAATTTTGTTTGTCCCTTCTACCAGTCCATTGGATTGCGGGTGATATGGTGTGGTAACCCTGTGTTTGATCTTGTATTTGTCTACCAAGTCTCTAAATTATGAGTCTCAAAGTGAATTGAATTCCTCCATCAGTAACTATTTCCCAAGGTGTCCCAAGCATGGTGAATATTTATTCATGAAGAAATCCCACTACTACTTATTTTTTCGTGTCTGGTAGTGCCTTGGCTTCCATCCATTTTGTGACATAATCTTTGCATACAAGGATGTAGGAGTTACAGTGTGAAGGAGGATTTATCAGACCTATGAAATCCAGAGCCCATTTATCTAAGGGCTCCAATTCCATTTTTGGTTGTAATAACATATTGTTTGATTGCACCGGTCTTTCCATGCGCTAGAAACCATCACACCTCTCTACATATTCCTTGGTATATTTGAATATAACGGGCCAATAGTACCCTTGATGAAGTACCTTTCACCCAATACTTTTGTCTACAAATTGGCCCCCACATGGACCATTGTGGTAGGATTTAAAGATTTCATAGATCTCATCTTATCGCACAAATCTCCTGATGATGAGGTCTAATTCAGTGTAGAAGAGATAGTCATCGATCCATGAGAATCTCCAACTTTGTTTGATGATCTTATGTCACTCCTTTATAGATAAATGATGTGGAAGTCTACCTACAACCAAGTAATTAATGATATTTGTGAACCAAGGAGAGTTAGTAGAAACCATAAATAAGTGCTCATCAAGAAAAAAATCTTCTACAGGTGGCTCATTCTCGTTAGATGTAAGTATTGAAAAAAAATAAGCCACTACAATATCCTCTCTTGGTTTATTCAATATGGTTATATCATATTCCTGTAATAACAATAACCACCTAGTTACTCTACCATCAGTGATAGGTTTTGTTCATTAAATATTTTATGACATCATGGTAAATATGTGATATTATTGGGTATCCTATGATGTAATGCCAAAATTTGTCAATTGCATGTATTACCACAAGAAACTCTTTTTCGGTTACCGTATAGTTTAGTTATGCGGGTGTGATATTTTTGCTGACATAGTATATCGTGTATGGATCATTTCCTTCTAGTTGTCCAAGAACAACTCCAATGGTGGTGTTTGATGCATCCATATAAATATTAAATGGGAGGGAGCAATCGGACCCTCTTAAAATAGGAGCCCCAAACACCTTAGTTTTCAGTTCTTCAATTGTATGTTGGTAGTTTTTTTTCCAAAAAAAATTAGAATCTTTGTTAAGAAAAGCAAACAATGGATGAGCAATTCGTGAAAAGGTTTCAATAAAGCAATGGTAGTAATCGACATATCCTAAGAAAATCCAGACCTCCTTTTGCGAATGTGGAGTTAGAAAGTTTAATATTCCTTTGATTTTCTCTCGATCCACTTGGATTCCTTTAGCCAAGACGCGGTGCCCTAGTATGATGCCATCAGTTAATATCATTGTACATTTTTCATTGATGAGGGCAACGCTCAATTCTTTACACCTTATCAATGTTTTCTCTAAATTTGCCAATGCCTCATCAAATTCATCACCATATATTGTGAAGTCATCCATATATATTTCAACACAATCATGAATTAGATCAAATAGTATACCAATTACAACTCTTTGAAAGGTGGCAGTTGTTGATGCATGTAACATCAAACAGGTATTTCCGCATAGGCTTGGTGTTTAGCATGTATAAGTAGTCCAAAGTATTCTACTCTTGAATTTAATTTAATTTAAGGAATTTGTTTTGTAAATAAAAATATATATTACCTTGCCTTAGAAGAAAACTTGTGTGTCTGAATATACATGATAGCATGCTAGCTGTTCTTCCACCGTGGTGGAAACCAAAATGCATGGACGTGACAATTGTTCATAGTTTCAAAACTTAAATAAAAATCGACAACTATCAACATACAAACAAGGGGACTTGCCACCTGTTCTGCCACTATTGTGGAAACCAGAACAGGCAGTGGACTGAGTTCCCTGACTACCTATCAGAACTAAACCTATTGGACCTAAACTAGAGACTAATGTAGGAAAAATTCATAAAACTTTAGTCATTAAACCAGAGAAAAAAACCTGTGAGAATGCTAGGCATGGGGTGAGGCCGAGCATCCATATTGACAGAGTCTGAAGGTGAAGGGATGGAAACAAGTCGGGTAGTGGCTCTTCTTAGGCTTTCTTGAAAGGGAATCATACAGGGCGTCCAGACGTTTTCTGAAGAAACTCTGGTGGTGGTGCTGCTCGACCAGGTTGCTTCTCATATCAAATATTAAGACTAGGTGGTCTTCTGTGAGTCTGTAGGAGTTTGGAGTTGGGTGACTATGATTCTCTTGAGCCTGGTTTTCTTCCATAGTGGCAACGATAGATTCATAGGAAGCAACAGAGTCTATGATGGTGTCTTCTTCCATGGAGGCAGAAAAATTGTGCCCTGAGTGGTCCTTCAGTGGTAAGGCTTCTACTTCCACTATGCAACCTATCACAACTAACTCCTGAAATGGACTAGTCGTGCAAGTGGCGGGCTAGTCCTCCAGGGTGGTTGAGGGTAAGAAAGGAAATAATTCCTCCCAATTGGGCATAAATTCTTCTTCCACCGGGCATCCACCTTGGAGACTCTTAGTGTTGGGAGGACGAGGATCATGTTGAGCCTATGCGAACCAATTTTTCCTAGAGTAACCTAGATGGTCCTTGTGTGCAACGAGATCTGGAGAGGCATGTCTCGGGCCATAGTGAGGCCAAGTTTCTGAAGGAACCTACGTAGAACAGTTCTGCCTCGAAGAGTCTTGATGGTCCCTGCCTAGCGTGAGAGCTCGAGAGGCAGGCCCTGACCGGTTGTGCCGACCAAACCTGCTATAGTAGGCCGACCCTTATTGGGGGTTGCCTCTTTCTCGTGGCATGTATGCGTAGAGCAACAGGAAAGAATAAAAACCAACTGAGCAGGCTGAATCTTGGAGAAAAATTAACATAATGATGCTGAGCTTTGGGCCCAAGTTCCCCATATAAAACTTCCCACACAGTGAAAAGACCAGGAGGGTGGAGGCATTGATGGCTCTGGTAGCCATTAGTTCAGGTGTAATGATAGTCTCCAAAATCATACTAAAGCCAAGGAGTCGAGCCTGGGCTTCCATTAAGGCCCAATGCACTAAGGATTGGCTCTCATGCATGCTGATCATCGCGACTGGACAGGGTGGGAGGGTGGCGAAGAGGGGCTTTAAATGCCCTCGTAATCACCCCTTCCATTGATGCATGTGACCCATGTGTCACACCATCCAGGGAATTCAAGGAATTATTAAAATAAAGTGATTTTATTAATTAATTATTGGATTAATTGAGTTATTTAGGAAAATGCTAAAATTAATTAGCATGTAATCTAAATCTCAAGTGAGTGTGAGAAGTAATCACAACCGTCAATCACTTTGAATATTAGAAATAGATTATAACTCAAGATTATAAAAGCAAGGTTAGGGTGAACGAGGAAGAAACTTTTCACATAGAGATAACAAAGAAGGACTTTTTCTAGTGTGGAGTCATTTGAGTGTGTAGAAGCAGAGAAGGATGTTTGCTTATACTTGAGACTTGATACATCTTTGTCAGGTTGATTGAGATAGATTGAGGGAGGACAAAGAGAGTTGGATCATGAAGGAATATGATTCAATATCTTGGATAGGTGGATAAGGACTTCCATCTAGATATTAGATCAATGAGAAGATAGAAAAGAGGCTGCCACAAGTTGGTTTTAGTCAGGCGAACCCACATGAAAGTGTTGCACCATACCGATCTTTCTGTACATGTTTTTCGTACATGTACATAGGCACCAGTGGACACAGGTGGGTGTATGTAGGAACACAGTAGGGAAAAGTGCGTACATATTTAAAAGTAAGCATTTTTGGTATGCACAGTAGAACAAACTTTGCTAGGTTTGTATCCAGTTGTATTTCTCTTAGTGGGCCATTATCCCTATTACGAGAGCCTTAATTTTAGCATAATAAAATCATTCTCAGAACTGGTTTTTTCTCTGGGATTTTTCTAGGGGTATCTACCCAAAAATATTGGTGTTAATGTGTGCATGATTTGGTTTCTAGTTTTTTCTTCCACTAGATTTATTGAGATGAATATTTCAGCAATATATTTTTGTTTTGTAAGATGCTAATCTAATTTGCAGTAAGAAAATCAACAAATAACAAGATACCTAGGTTCTGGAGTAAGAAGTTTTCAACATGTTATCATAGAACATGCTCTGAAGAGAAGCTAGATATTAGATCCATACAAGTTGATAGTAGATGTATCATATTTGCAGAATATCTTAGCAAATACATAACCAACATGAAGAATTCAAAGGACATGTTTTAGGGGAACAATCATACTGAGGAAGAAATAGGTTTTTAAAGGTTTACGTATTTGTGTGTGGGGTTACAAAAGGGACATGTGTGTACATACACATGACTCTTTGGACAGAGGCACATCTATGCATGCAACAATAATCACTCATGTGAACATCCGTGGGTAGAAATAAGCACATGTGCGTACATACACGGGGGTTCAATTGTGACAAACACATATATGGTTTTTCAGGATAGTACAGGGGGAGTTTCCAATAGTAGGCTATTTCCAGGGAAATTTATCAAGTCTCATGGATGGAAACAACACCGTTGAGAGTTGAAGATAGAATGGATGGAGCATCCAACTTCCTATCTTGGAAATCAAGAGTAATTTTAGCATTGAAGGAGTATGACCTTTGGGAGTTAGTGGAAAAAGTAATTACTCCACCAATAAATCCGACAACTTTGAAAACTCACAATTAGAAGGATATCAAAATAGAGAGGGTCCTCTTGGATTTGGTGAACAATCATATAATTCCTTACCTATCTCAGAAGAAGACAACCAAAGAGATGTTTAATTCCTTCGTAATTTTATTCTAGAGAAAGAACATGAATAGGAACATGGTATTAAGGAATAAACTTAGATCAGTGTTGATGTATAGATATGATAATTTTACCAACTATCTCATTAGGATCACATAGGTGCATGATCAACTTGCAGCCATAGGGAAGAAAAAAAAGTAGGTATATCTCATGAATGTGGAATTGAATGGTCTTCACAAGTCCAAGAAGAGACTTGGGAGGAGACTAAAGAAGAGGAGGAAGATGAAGAGGAGGAGAACTTGTCCCTTGTAATTAATACAATGATGGACAAAGGAAAGGGTTCCAACAAGTAGGTTAACAGTGAGGATTCAACCTTACATCTAGGTAAGAAGGACTTGAGTAAATCAAATGCTTGACATGCCACAAGTATGGGAACTATGCATCACAATGTCTAGAGAAGAAGGGGAAAAGGAAGACACACAAACCAACATCAACAAATATGCAGTTAGATGTGTTTGTAGAAAATTTTGAGAAGGAATTATCAATGTTCTCATGCCTCTCTACCAACACCAACTCAAGGAGTTCTTGGTACTTGGACAGTGGGGCTTCTCATCACATGACAGGGACACATAATTTTTTCACCAATTGGTCAGAGATACACTCAAATATACATGTGGAGCTTTGAATTCTTTCCAAGTATGGTGTAGAGGGAGTTGGGAAAGTAATGTTCCAGCTGGAGTGAGGAGGATTTCTGGAGGTGACAAATTTGTTGTATGTACCCAAACTGAACAAGAAATTTCTCTCATTTTTAGTTTTGGAGGACATGGTTTTTTCCATTACTTTTCAGAGAGGGAAAGTACTCATATTTTCAGAGGGAGATATCCCTGACACAATAATAAACATTAGTGTCAAAGAGGGCATGCTATACAGGTTGTAGGGCCAGCCTCTAAGAGTACCAAGGGGATCTTGGATCATGGATCGATATCAGTGGTAGGACGAGGTGTGGGAGGATTCTAAAGGTGAACAACCAAAGGATGAGTAGAGTTATAGGCTTCTAGTGTGGGGAGTCAACCTTTATATGGGAAAAGGTAGTTAGCCCCTTCTAGTCCTGTTAGGAGACCGAGTTGGTACACGATGACATTGATGGATGCTCAGGAGCATGAGGCTTCTAGGAGTACATTTAGGGAGATCATACCTTCGATGGAGTTTCCAAACTTTGTGGAATTGATATGTAGCATCATCGATTTCGAGCCTCCCAGTGTTTAGGAAGCAGTTGACCAATAGTGTTGGAGGGATTCTAGTGGGTAGGATGATGTGTTTGACATTGTTCTAGGATCGAAGGGAGAACCAATTCTAGGTGGCTCTTAGGGAAATACTTTCCTCTATAAGAGGGAGTGTTGATGCATGTAGCATTGGACTAGTATTTATGCATAGGCTTGGTTTCTAGCATGTAGAAGTCATCCTAAGCCTTCTACTCTTGAACTTAATTTAATTTAAGGAATTATCAAATTAAAGTGATTTTATTATAGTTATTGAATTAATTGAGTTATTTAAGGAAATGATAAAGGTAATTAGCATGAAATCTAGATCTCAAGTGAGTGTGAGAAGTAATCTCAATCGATAATCACTTTGGAGACTAGAATCAGATTATAACTCAAGATTATAAAAGCAAGGATAGGGTGAAGCAAGAAGACACTTTTCACACAGAGATAACAAAGAAGGACTTTTGTTAGTGTGGAGTCATTTGAGAGTGTAGAAGTAGAGAAGGACTTTTGCTTACACTTGAGACTTGAGACATCTTTGTGAGGTTGATCAAGATTGATTGACATAGGACATAGAGAGTTGGATCATTAAGGACTATGATTCAATATTGTATAGGTAGAGAAGGAATTCCATATAGATATCATATCAAGGAGAGGAGAGAATAGAGGCTATCATAAGTGGGTTTCAGTCAAGCGAACCGACAGGAAAGTGTTGCAACGTGTGAAGCTTGTCGCACATGATTTATGTATATGTATGTGGGTGCCAGTGGAAACAAGTGTTTATACACAAGAACATAGTAAGGGTAGGAACATACATATCTAAAAGAATGTATTTCTGGGATGTACAACAAACATGACTTTTCCAGGTTTTTCGAAAGTTGTATTTCTCTTAGTGGGCCATTATCCCTATTATGGGGGCCCTTATTTTAGCATATTAAAATTATTCTCAACACTAGTTTTTCCTCTGGGGTTTTTCTAGGGGTATGTACCCAAAACTATTGGTGTTCATGTGTGCATGATTTGGTTTCCAGTTTTTGCTTCTACTATATTCATTGAGCTGAATATTTCAACAATATTGTTTTGTTTTGTGAGTTGTTAATATGATTTATAGTAAGGAAATCACTATATAAAAAGATACCTAGGTGTTGGAGTACAGGGTTTTCAATAGTAGGGGAGTTTCATAAACTAAATGGTAGAACATGATAATAAAATGTCCCCCATGGGTATGTAAATGTTTTTTTGTCTTGATCCTTAGGTGTGATTTGGATCTAGTTATACCCGTTGAATCCATCGAGGAAAGAAAATTTTTTCTTCCCTGATAACATATCCAGGGCTTGGTCAATGAATGAAAGTGGAAAATGGTCCTTGTGTGTTGCTTCATTGAGTTCTCGATAGTCCACACAAATCCTCCATTTTCCACTTTTCTTAGGTACCATGATGAGAGGGGAGACCCATTGTCTATCATAAATTGGATAGATAAAGTTAGTTGCGAGTGATTTTTGTAGCTCTTTAACTATGTCCTCTAGTGACAGATTCATTCAGCGCTGGGGCTTGCTGATTGGTCTAGATACTTCTTTACTGTATATATGGTGTGTGCATAAGTATGGATGGATTCTCTCCATGTCTGAGTAATCCCAGGTAAAGGCATCACTGTGATTTTGTAGCATTTTAACAAGTTGCCCTTTTTTTTGTTTGGTCAGTCCTTGATTGATGTTCAAGGTTTTCCCAGGGATGATTTCTATAGTTTCTGTGGTGGATCCTTGATATTTTCCAGGTGAGGACTCGTGTTATACAAGTGAGATGATTTTTGAGGCAATATAAAATTGTGTTTCTGGGTGCATAAGGTGCTCAATGACTTGTAAGTTGGTCGAGGAAGTAGAAGAGGCTATGAAATCATTGATCTACAATCTATGGTATTTATTCTCGATCTACAATCAATGTAATCATTATTAGTGGTGAGCCAAGGTCTTCTCAGGATTAAATTATACCCCCCAGAGAGGTTTTGGATCGTAGGATAATAATTTGATGAGATATTCCCATGAATCTATGAAGATCAATACATCTTCTAATATTCCCTCTGGTTTGATAGTTGATTTGTTAATGAGTTGGAGTATGTTTGAGTTTTCCCTAAGACCGACGAGTCCTAAGGTTTCCATTGTCTCACAAATAACAATATTGATGGTAGAACCAAGGTCAATTAATGTGTTTCTAATGAGTGTATTATTATTTTTCACATTAACTACCGAACTTCCAGGGTTAGAGTATTTGGTTGTGAGAACTCCCCCCATCATCAAGTTAGACAATTTACCCATAACGCGGACAATTTGGGGATCCTTCCTTTTTCTATCAGGTTTCCTTAAACAAAGTTCTTATACCATTTTCAAGTAGATAGGCACATATTTGATGGCTTATAAGAATGGGTTTTTTGACACACACGCTATTAATTTTTCCCATGAAGTCAAATTCTGGTTGAGTAAGAGGTTTCTGTAGGTTTAATGAAAATGGAGATGAAGGAAAATATGGCCAAAGCTCATTTTCCTCTTCTTTCTTCTTATTCATTTGCAGTGTATCCAATTGAGAGATCAAGAAACTAAGTATATCAGTCTTGAAGCACTCTAACATTTTCTTGAACTCTACTCTTGTGAATCCACTTCTAGAAGTCTTGCCATTCCTTCCCAATATATATCTTGGTCCTTTGATTGTTTTTGAAGTACCTATAGAATATTTGCGACAAAGTTCCAAGATAACATCATAATATAACTGAGAAATATCTCCTCCACCCATTAGGTTGATAAATTCAATACAATCATCTTGGATTCCTCTCAAGAATAAGAGATGTCATGTCTCAGGAGCTAAATATCCTTTCCTTTCCCTCTACAAATTATAGTTGAATATTTCGATGTAATCTTAAAGGATCTCATATTCATGTCATGTCATTATAAATAATTCCTCCCTCCTTTATTTTTCTTTACAATAATATTGGTACTTTTACAAGAATTTCTGTGCCACCTGGTCCCATGTGTGGATGCTATCCTTATGAAGGCCCATGAACTAGACTACTAGTGTAATGAAACATTTTGAAGTGTGGTAGGAAATTTTTGGGCATCTGACACATAATCATAAATTCTACAAAGTACATTCAATTCAAAGAGAAAGGTATCATGATATTCTTTGGATAACCCATGAAAATTTGGCAAGGATGAATGAGGGATATTCTTCATCTCAGTGTCTTCCTTGACAGTTTCGTTTTCCATTTCCTTTCAAGATACATCTTTTACTTATCAAGGTGATCTAGGAAAGATGAACTCCCCTGAGTGGTATTTTTCATCGATAAGATCTTCCAAAGGTGGAACCTCTGTGTGTATAGAACCTTGTATAATTTTGAATTCTTGAGTGGAGGTCTCATGTCTCCTTTTGGAAATGGAACTTGTTGTAGGTGACATATAGTTTGGATGAATGAGCTCCTTTCTCTCTTGAGAGTGACCTAGATTTTTAGTTTTACGTGGATTTTTGGATGAACTAATAAATATACCTTGTTGATCTCTAACTTTGTGCATATTAAATATCATAAAAAACATCCTATAATTTGCTGAAAATAAATCATATCACTCAACCTATTATAATAAATATACAAACAATATAAAAACAATGACTATACTTTTGATAGATCCTTGACAACAATTGTTGGGAAACTTATTTTCCCAAGTTTTTATCATTAATTATCAATCCAGGAGTCCATAAACTTCAAGGTGGAAGCACATGAGATGCGGGATCAAAGATTATTCCAACAAAATAAGAATTAAATTTACTTGAACTATTACAAAGTGAAATGAAAATCTAAACTAGCAAAATAACATAATCGAACTATTGTTATCCGATATGGACTGCCACAACTTACAAAGGTAGAAAATTTGGTTGAGAGATATCATGCCTCGAATGAATTACACAATAATACCCTCTTCACTTGTGGAGATCGATGATTGAAAATGATTATTAATCACACAGTAATTAACTTAAATCAAACAAAAAAATTCTAAGATAAATTCTTCCAATCTTAGGTTCACAGTTTCAATGGTAGACAAATAGGTTGCAAAGTGTATTTACCTCAGCAAGTGAGGGTTCTTTGTAACAAGAATATGATGAATTTGAACTTAAAATAATATGTGTGCATTCAAGAAAACAAGACAAAGGATTTAAAAGTGCTAAATTCCTTCAACTTAACTATCACAAAATTCTTGGTTGGAAATCATATTGTAGAGTGAATTTGCCTCTACAAGTGATGAGTTAAAGCTGTCACAATTTCAATGGTGGAAATTATGATTGTAAAGTGTAAGTTTCTTCACAATAATACTTTGTTAACCATGAAGTTTTAAATAACCGAACAAGAGATGGCTCCCTACAATAATACTATGTTCAACTGTGAAGTAAGATTTGTAAGAAATGTTGAGAAAAACATGTGTAATGATGAATTTGATAAAAATCCTATTCTAAATTCCACTCCTAACAAATCAAATGAAGGATGGAATTGATTTCTAGTTTTTATAACAACAAGACAAAAATTCTAAAAGAACTTACAAAAATTGATATAAATCTAATCTTAAGTTTCTTAAAGAAAATAAAAAGAAATGTTGCAAATTAAAGAAATTGCAATAAAAATCACATACTATTGTACAATAATGTCAAATGAACCAAACATGGGGGCTCTACAATATGGTGCATGCAAAGAGAATATAAACATAAACTAAAATAAGATCTCTTGAATTATTCAAAGTGTGCCTACAATCTCAAGTTCAAAGTTTTCTTCTTCAAAAGATCAATGTGCTATTACAACCAAGTTTTGGGTTTAAATACACCATGAAACATAACAAAATTAACATATTTTTATCTCTGAGATTGATGACACATCTAAAAACTTCCTATTTCATTTGGTTTAAGCTCATAATGTGTGATTTCCTCCATGATTTGAAGTACAATTCAAATGCATGTGTGAAAAACTGACCACACATAAAATATGGTTTTACATCTTTAGAAAAACCTCAGAATCTCCCAGATCACAGCTTTTCTAGAAAACATTCTCACATGTTACCCAAATTGTCTCATTGAGCACAAAAACCATGTTTTAATTTTTCAATGTTTGTCCTAATCACCTCATAAATTGCATCGGAAGTTATCAGCCTGTTGTAACAACATGATTTTTTTTCTTGAGTGATAGAGTTGACCGTGCATTGACTGGTCATTTGTGAGTCAAGTTTATTGGTTCAAGAGGGAACCCGTCCATTCCATGAAGATTTTTATCATGCTCCATGTGTCGATTTTACCTGGATCATGCTGGAAACATGCTAACGACAGAGAAATTACCAGAAGTTAACTTTTCTGGTAAAAATTGGTAAAGTTGATTTACAATGCATCAAATGTTATGAAATTTCACAAATTAAACATAAATGATAAAATACATTGGTAAGTGTTTTATTGATCAAAATAGGTTCAAAATGTAATAAAATTGGTGGAGGATAAGTTTATTTAGGCCAAGATATGGTTTATTAACATGGAAAAATATCATCAAAATTGAGGCCCAACAACGACGCCACAAATGACGAGCTTTTCAATTAATTCCTAATTAATTTAGTATGCAAATGAATATTTGTGCATTTAATTATCAATCTGAGGCCGTATTACACTTACCTCTATCGTGCAACATATATGTAAGTATAATGTTGTAATTTCCAATGGGTTGTAGTACTTTCAAATGAATGTCACAAGGCAAGATACCTATTGGAATCACGATTTAGAATAGGCGTGAAGTGCATATTATTAATGGATATGATACACATATATACATATCTATATGACCTTTGGGTTCTCTTCAAAGGTCTCTTAGACTCCCAACGTCAATTACATTATATTGACTCTTCACATTATGTGAAGTTTGTAACCCCAAGGATTATGTTTCCAACATTCCCCCCTTAATCTGAAGGGGTCTATGTGAGTCCAAGGTGAGAGATGATATATAAAAGTGGGAAAATGAAATATGGAAGTGTGCAGTTGTTGATGGTTGAATTTCCTCTCTGAATCTGGTGGTTTTGGGATTACCACAAACCGAATGGCTAGCAGAAGATGATGTCTTTTACTAAATGGAGGTCGTGTTTTAACGAAGACCACAAACCAATCTGGTGGTTTAAGGATGACCACAAATTATGGAACCTTTCTCTAGGCTCCATGGTTCTTGGAACATTTCCTAATTTAGCTAGAAGTTGGTAGCTGGTGTCTTCTGCTAATTGGAAGGGTTCTTGAATGTTGGTTTAAAGATGACCATAAAGTGTTCAGTGGTAGAAGTTGAATGTATTCTACCAAGTGGAGTTTTAAGGAGAACTTCAAACTGTTGTTTGGAAGAAGTTGTATGTCTTCTACTAAGTGGTGGTTTAACGAAAACCACAAACCAATCATGCTTGCTTGTTATTTATTGACTGATAGAACCTTGAAATTGGAAGCCTGATTCTCAATCTCTGATGTTGTTCCCCCCTATCAGGGATAAGTTGAGAAGATGAAAATTTTTCCACTATAATATGTGTCAATACATGATAGTGAATTTGTCAATATGACTGAGATATCTTCTTGACTATTGATGACCATCACGAAGAATCCATCCACCCATGGTGATTATTTACTCTTGTAGACGTCTTGTGTTTGAAACACTTATTTGAAGGATTATTCTGTTGTACACAATGCTCACAAGGATGAATATCCAAACATTGATCTTCCATGTGGCCATCTATTTGACAATGTTGGCATGTCGAAATTTTCTCTTGAACTAGAGCAGGTGAATCTGAACTTTCTTCAAGGAGTGCAACACTTAGAAACTGAATTGGTTTGGTGTAATCCATATTATGAAAGGTGACATCATTTTCATATCTGATACTTCTGTGTTTGTTATTTTTTATTTCTTCCCAAGTTCTGATGATCTAGTTGGAAATAGGAAGATGATCTTTATATCTACTTGAATATGGAGCTAGCTCATTGAGTGTCTGTTGCATTGGATATTGGCATGAATCAACATCATCATATTCATCATCTTAAAAAATAGGGTTCTGAACAAGGACTAGTTCATAATGTTGTCGAAGATTCTGTCGCTCAAGTGCATCATGAAGAAGACAAGTCTGGGTTTGTAGCAGGGATGATTTGTGTAAAAACTCTGTTTCCCCTAGCTTGTAAATATAACTATAACATGAAGGTAATGTATATATTTTTGTTACTAAATAAAATGGAAGTTGTTGCACAATTGCTGAAGGGGTTTCCAATGTAAATAATGATGCATGAGGGAGATGGTGAGGGGAACCAATAATGGTTGAAATGACCCTTACCATACCAATACTCTATTGGATTGAAATTGTTCAGACCCAGAACAATACTCTAACTCAGAGAATTTAATTACCGGTCAAGATGGTAGTTAGGAAGTCTTCCTCAAGAGTCAATGAGGAGATGGGAAACGTACCCATATGGAAACTTCCTGATCTGACCCAAAAAATGGGTAAATGGACCCACACAATATTGTTGAGGAAGGAAAGAAAAGGAAGGAGAATCATGGGAAAAAAAAAGGACGTAGTGGAATGGTTCTGGTGACCATTTTCTGAAGAAGGAGAGCATGTGCAACTCTTTGGTTCTGAAGAGAACTGAGAAAACAAATATTTTTATGGGTACAAGAATGGTTGGGAAACGTTTTTCTAATCAAGATGATAAATGAAGCTGCAAAAATATGGAGTGCTTGAGGGATCAATCACAAGAACCTCCTATTCTTTGTGGACAGAAAACTAATCTTCTAGAATTCATGTGGGAGAAGGAGAGTGACCTCCATCCTTGGTTGTTGTTGAACATAAGGAAGAATTTCTCTTAGGCCCTCATGATCTAGATAGGGGGTGGCCAGTGGTAAATACTTCCAGGAGTTTTTGTTCCTATGGTTGGATGGAAAATGACAACCCTTTCAGCAGTTGTAGCACTATATGGCTTCTCGATAAATATATTTTTCTAAATATCTGTAGTGTTAAGTTCAGAGAAAATTATAGACTATGTTTTAGAGACGCGTAAGTTAAATTTCTGACAAAAGTGGCTTGAGAAATTTATGTAAATGGAAGAGAATGTTTTAGATGAATCACATTTGATTTACTTCCATATCTCTTGTCTACATGTGTGTTAAAATAAGATTTATGAGAGTGGATGTTGTGGTTGACTACATTGCATAGTTTAATGCATGCATTGGAAATGATGAATGAACAATTAAAAATATCTATAAAGCATCTGAAAATGGAGATTTATTTATGCATATTAGTGTTCTATTTTAGTTTTCCTCAAGCCTTATTATATAAAAAATGTAGAGTATATCAAATCTGGGTTTGGACTTTATGGAAGCAACACAAATATTTAAAAATGCAAAAAACTCATTACAAATAGGTAGTAAGGAAGAATAATTTGGAAATAAACATGACCCTTCCTACTTGAATCAAAATATAAAATACCATTTTTATTTCATTTGGGCATTAGTAAATGTTTATGCTAAAATTGTGTTAAATTCCTATAAATTTGGGAAGAATCCCCATAATTGTGGTGGGCTGTAATTTTGGGTAGAAATATAAAATTTACTGTGGAGGATATTCTTTTCCTTAAGACTAATTTATTTAAATTTTGGGTAAGAAAAGTAAATCACAGTAAAAGGAGCAAATCTACTCCTTTACCCAAGGAGGAGAGGAAAATTAGAAATATGAATTTAATTCCAAAATGGATAAATTTCAAATTGTTTGATAAAGACTCAAAACTATATTTCTTTTCCTTATTTTTCATGCATGGGCAAATAATTTCATTTAAATTCTCCACGTAACCGTGTAGGGCTATGGAAATATATGTATATATCTATATACATATACA
>ML844137.1:20299-49005 GCA_009831015.1 Picea engelmannii | reverse complement strand
GAGGGAAACATCAAGCCAAGTGTCAATGCGATGTTCAACAATGGTTGGGTCTAACACTGGAATGTTAGTGTATGACTAGGAAAACACATCTCAATATTCCTGGAATAAGGCTTTGTATGTTATGATTTCCTCTAGGGAGCATGTTTCCCCTAGGGTGATTTCTTCCACGACATTGGGGTTGACCAAAATGTCGATTTTGATGGTGGGTGATATATTGGTTATGTTACCTTCTTCAAACACATTAAGAGCGGGAATTGGATTCTTAAACCAGTCTACATGGCCATAAGGGATTAAATATTTCCCTTTGATGTTACATACATGGGTGTCTATTGGTGGATGAAAGGATTTGTGTGCTAGAAAAAGGGATCGATGATGAAAATTAGCCCAGTGGTAATCGGGTTCACATAGGACTTCTAAAATGTCTTCATCAGACTGAAAGGTGATGGAGTACAGGGAGTGTGTAATTGTTAGGGGTCGGGTGTCGATATTCGTGGGGGTAGTTGGGAAAGGTTGGTTATCGTGATTCATCCCTGAGGTAGATGGACCTACGGGAGATGAATAATAATTTTCAGAATATGTCATGAACCAAATATCCATATATGAACTAAATTTATTGTGGTATGGAGGAGGGGAAATATTATAAACTAGTGTTATAGGGGATTTGGGGGGGTTTGGGGGGAATTCCTTGCATCGTGGTGGAATGGCCAGAGGGGTCAATGGATGGGAGTTGGTATGGCCTTAATTGTTTGGATGGTGATTGTTCATTGTCGGGTTCACTAAGTATGGTATCCTTGGTGGAATGGGTGGCATGGAGGCCCTCTAGGGTTTGCCTCCCTCAACAATGAGTGCACAATGGTATGTGTAATGGTTCATCTGGTAACATAGTGCGCAAGGGCATTGCATGCACTTGTTTACTGACATAGAGACATCAATAATGTTAGTAACTAGTTGTACCAAGGAGATGGGTTGGGATGATTTGGGTAATGTGTTCTGGAGAACTATTGCGAGAGTGTCCCGAAACTAAGGGAGGGCTAGAAAATGGTGCATATAATGGAAGTATTGAGAAAACATTTTTCAAGCATGCCTGGTTCTCAAATTGGGAGGTTTGGAGGAAGAAATTTTTGGGGAGTTCGGTAGGGCTACTGGTGTAGGTAGTAGTGGTGTATTTATGGGTTTTGGAATGATATTTTGTAACTCAGGTAAAGCAGAGCAGAGATTGGTAGGGTGTCCAATGGTGTTTCACAATGAACATGGAGGTGGTATGCATGGTGGACAAGGAAGAGAAGGTTCCTTATTTTTATGTGTGCCTCGTTGGCTGGTGGCAGTGCCCCCTGTTCCAAAGGCAAGTTCTTCTGTAGTGGTAATATTGCCTCCAACTATGTGACCGGTTGGATGGTTGGTTGGATGAGCTATTGATTGTGGTAATAGGACCACATGTTGTAGTGGAAGGGATAACCCTAGTACCATAGCTGGTGGTTTTTTATACCATATGGGGATGGATATGACCATGTTTGGTAAAGTGAGGGTAGAAACAACTTGGTATGTTGTTACTCATGGGGGGGTAAAATAATGGAATTTGGGTGATGGCCTATGGGATCATCTACCAAATGAGGATTTGATCCATAGGTGGTGGGTTCTCTGATGTTCCTTCCTGAGGAGTCTCTATGTGGAGTGTGTCAGGAATTATCCGGGTAGGCTGGGAAGGAGTGGTGGAGGAGTCTGGTGAGTTCTTGATGGATGGGGGGTCTAGTATCTCAACTCCATCAGTCATGAATATGCACATAGCTCTAGTGGTGGGGTGTGGGAAGCCTTGGTATGTACCAATAAAATATGGATCCTAAAATAACTCTGGTCTGAAATCAATCATTGGTACTAGGTCAATTCTCGAGCATATCAGTAGCAGGATGTTATCAATGTTCCATGATTGGTTGGGTTCATGGTGGGTTAATTGATCGATGGTGATAATTTTCCCATTGCGAGGGAAGAGCATGGTATGAAAAACTGAGGAAGCTACAACTTGCATGGAGTATATGTAGCTTCGTATGAATAGGATATTATAATCCAATTGGGTGTGAATGACTTCTACGTCAATGAGAATTGTTTCCCACCAACTTAACCAGAAAATTTTGATACAAGCCTTCTAGATGGGATGCGAAAACATCATAAGCTCGAAGCATGATGGTGGAGAGGATCAACTCAGGTGAACCAAGTTGCTTCCAAACTGAATTGGACATGATGCATGTGGATTATCCTTCGTCTATGATGTAATTATGGAATGTGATATTCCATATTTTGAAAGGAATACAGAATGTGACTAACGATGGAAGTATCGGGTCTACTCTGTCTAATTCAAATGTGATTAGATGGGTGTCTGAAGGATATACTACTCCTAATTGTGAAATTAATTCCTTTCATTGGGAAGGGAATGTTTGAAGGACTTCCATAAATTACATAGTAGCAGGTGATTAAGTGAGATCATCAATAAGACTATAACTATGGTCGACCCTAGCATGAGTTTTATGCACATTCCTTCTCAAGGGTGCACAAGGCATGCAGGGGATGGATTTAGTTTTAGGACGAGGGATCATCAATGATTCTCCTGTTGGTGGTTGGGGAGCATTTGAAGTGGTGAGTAGTGAATCAGGGGATGTACCATATTGGTGACTATGATGTACCATGTTGTGGGGTGGTGTCTTCTTTAAAAAGGTTGCGACATCTATGCCATTTGTGAATATGGTCTAAAATGTGAGTGGCAGTGTTTTGTTTGCATTCTAATAGGATTTCATACTAAGTATCATGATAGATGGGAAGTTGAAAAAATGTCAGGAATTCTTTGGCTAATGATTCAAATGTTAAGTGGGCTCCAGAATTCTCATCCACATACCATTTGGTTGTTGTGCCAGTGAGGTTTCTCTGAAATAAATGTAGACAAATGGAGTCTTCCATTATTCTAGTGGAAGAACACCATGAGTGGAAGGACATGACATTGTTAGAAGGGTCATCTCCAACTTTCCCTTCAAACTTAGGGAAGTCTAAATGTAGTTTTGTGGGAATATTTGGCCAGATGGGGTCATGTAATATGAGATCATTTGTCACTTTAGTTAGATCATGTATATTGAGTGAAGCCAAAAGGGGAATGATAGGAGTGGGTCTTGCCATGTTATGGGAGGAAGTGGTTCCTTGGGAGATTTTACTTTGTGAAACATTTTGGGCTCTACCTCCTTGTGGTGGAGGGTTTGTTTGGGAATTTCTTGGGAAAAGCGGCTCCTAGTACTAATCCTAATCCTAATATCATGGAACTAACTAGTTTATGTGATGTTACTTTTGTTGTCTCAGCGAAATTAAGAACACCGCCCAAAATTGGGGGTAAATTTCTCAAGCATCTAGAATGGCGGGGATATTGTGGTTCCCCTATGATTCTAGCCTAGAAGTGTGTGTGTGTAAAAGGTGGTGAGGAATGATAGGACAAGATGTTTTCAAATTAATTTAAACAATTTATTCATAGAATTTCATGTACTTCAAGTGGTGAAAATCATACATCAAGACAATGTGAAAAGTGGTTTGAGATTTTGGTAAATCCTCACGGGGTAAATAACAAATCAAATAACAAATGATCGTGTCCTATATGATGTAACTTCCTTCCTCTCAAATAAAACTGGACCTCCAAAAAATCTCCACAGTGGGGCTAGAACTCACTTGAAGAAAAACTAGTGAAGGCATGAACAATCAGTTATAATGAGGGATGAAGGGGGCATATCCCGGAAGTACTACTGATATTTCCAAACAACCATTCAAAATATGACTGAGGTGCAGTTGTAACCCACAACACCAACTTGGGTAAATAAATCCTAAGTTTTGGATACTAATCTACCTCCATCAAGAACGACATTTAGATTTTTTTCCTCGGAAATTGGTCACAGGTTGGATGCTTTCCAAGGGTTGGGTGACCCATGGAGGAACGCAAAGAACAATTGGACCTCATCCTTCGACCCTTCACAAGTGTCTCCCTACCTTATGGTATTGGAATGCTCGAGTGGGAGGATTTTGGCACCCTAATTCAAACATTTCTAAGTTTCAAATGAGAAATGATGATGGGGAGTTATTTGGATCCCTATCCCCAAAATCATAACTTAGACTACCAAATTATTTTGTGTTCCTCCTTTGGAGGTTAGAAAGTGGGTTGATTATGGTTGTTTTTAGAATTTGAAAGAGGGTTGTGAAGTTGGTGTCATGGACTGACTTCGTTCTTTATGAAGGTGTGCACAAATACCCTTTTCTAAATAAATGAAGCCCACAAGAGCTTCAAGTATCTAGCAAAAGGGTTTTTGGATGAGTGAAAGTGTGTGCAAGGAGTGGTGATGGTGAAACAATTTTTTAATAAATTAAATTCAATATTTTATCATGATGGAAATTGTGTGGTCCTTTACTTATCATGTTTAGATAATTACTAAATTTGTTTAAAAATGACCCTTGAAAACTAAAGGAAATCCTAAGCTATCATGGTGGATGTGATAATCCTTACTTGAACCCTTTATCTTCCTAAGGTTTTTGTAATTTAAAAAACTTGAAACTAGTCATATATTATGGGAATGTGGGCATGTGTGGGCCCTTACAACTTCTTTAAACTCCTTGGGTGACTTACTCTAAAAATTTGAAAACTATCCTAGAATTGCATGCATGTGGGAATATGGGCCCTTACAACTCTTTTAAGATTTAATTTTCAACAAGTAAGTTGAGAGGATTGGCCTCTTTTTGAAAGTTATTTTATTTACCAAGGGAGATTGAGTCTTATCTAAGAAACCGGTTTTTCTTATTTCTAAGATCACACTAAGGTGCGAGGAGAGACAATACTCCAATATTGGTTTAGATGGTGTTGTAGTCTCGGTTTAATGTGATGATTTTGTAAAATGAAAGATTTGTTCTAAAATTCAAATGAAAAACCTTTTAATCCATCCATGTGGCAATCAAGGAAATACAATATATTGTGGTTACTTGTAATCTCCCTAATTATCTATGTGCGATGTGGGGATTATGGATGCAATAATGAGATCTCATCCTTCTTGTACTGGCTTTCAAAAAGTACTAAAAGAAAATCTAAACTACTGAGTGGCAGTGGGAAACTCAAGCCTTGCAATGTTTCCAAAATAAGACAGGTGTGTGGTAGAACTAGAAACAATCGTGCACAGTGCACATACCGCACGTTTGGAGAGTTCTGACAGAACGAAAAAGTGTGTGTACTACGCGTCTATTCATCGCGAACTTGCGTGCACGTAGGAAAGTTGGCGGGATGAAATTTTGAAAAAAAACTCTTACTATGGGGTGGATTCCTTCTCTCAAGTGGTGAGTTTAGGCCAGTTTTGACCCCTGCACATGCAAACAATTAAGAAAGAAAACTCTAACAACCTAATTGGGGATAATTTGGATTCAAATACCTAGTATGGTTGCCAATATATTAGGTTCCTTTTGGCACAAGAGTGAGAAAAAGGAGGTCCCTTAACTATCTAGTTTGGCTATCTAGAAATCACAACAAAGAGTTAGTTGGTTAGTGGCTCAACTAACATAAAGAAACAAGAAATAAACAACAATGAAATAAATCTAAACTAAGAAAACAATAACTTGAAATGAATGCACAAAGAAAAAACAAGATATATATACAAAGTAAACTAATCTTCGAATTGATACTCCTTGGAGAAATATGGGAACTTATGAGTCCCCTCTTCCTCCTTGGGAAGGCTCTTGCGTCCCCAAGTACAAATTCTTGTTTCTAATATCAATTGTTAATAAAGGAAAATGGTGAAGAAATGAGTGATGGACCACTCAAGAGGAGAGAGTCATAACAATTAATATGGATGACCAAAGATTTCTAAAAGGAAGATGGCTTCCCAAAGCTAAAAATGAGCATCATAAAAAGACTCAAATGCTTCTTCTTTTTTGCATACAATGGCCCTTTATTTATAGGAGGATGGAAAGATTTTTCTTAATTGGTTCCAAATGTGAATGGGAGGCCCTTGGAGGTACCTTCCATCCTTTTCAGTGATCCCAAGGCAAAATTTGGGGGCGATTTTGGGTATGGGGGAGATCCCCTTCACCCCAAAAGTGGTTGTGGCCTGAACAAACTCATGAATGGGTCATTTCTAAATCCACGTGGGTCTCTTGATTGTCAGTCATGAAATTTTGACACGTGCACATCATACACTGTGTTATCTCGCACAGATGTGCGCACACTATCTTGGTTGAATGTGCGCATATTTCCAGAACCACTTTTACATAGTTTTATGTTATTCTTTCAAAACTGAGTGTAATCATTCCATGAATATTGGTATTATTTTGTGTTTGTGTTAATTATTTAATCATCCATTGTATGTATTTGTAGTGAGCCATTTTCCGATGATAACAAGAGATTTGTTGAAATTTGTCGCTGCACATTCTTAGATCTATTGTTGCCCAGTCTCAGATATGAAATTTATCTGAAGACTATTGGGACTTATTTTTCCATAGATCAACTCACCTTATGCTAGCACATATACTGCTACTCTCATATTGACATTTGGTCAAAGTTGAAATTTTAGGGTTTTAGGCTTGTTGATGTTCTTCAGGTCAAAATGGTTTCCAGTCTTAGACTAGAAGACAAACTGGATGGTGCTATAATTTTCAGATCCTAGAAGACCAGGATACTCTTCATCTTGGATGAAAATGAGATTCAAAATTTTGTAAAATAAAATGTCTCAGAAGCAGAGAATGATGAAGAGAAATCCAGGCATAAGAAGAATAAGGAAAAGGATAAGAGGATCTTGATAGATTATGTAAAATATCACTTAATTCCACATGTTGCTAAGTTGAGGACTGGAAAAGTAATGTTTGACGCCTTGGTGGGATTGTTCAAGGGTAAGAACACTAACCATAAATTGTCTTTGATAAATCAACTCCATTTTATCATGATGATCAAGTCATATTTAGTTTCCACTTCATTTATGAAAGTGTCCTAGTTGAGATATCAACTCAAGGCCAATAGAGACACCATTTTTTATGCAAAATTTGTTAAAATAACTCTTGATGGATTTCCTTCTTCATGGGATTCATTTTTTTGAAGCATTTTTGGGTGAGAGAATTTTCCCAAGTTAGATCAACTATGGTTTTATTGTTTCCAAGAGGACGATAGAGTATTGTCCAAGAACATCTTGCAGAAACCCCATGATTAAGGAAATCAAGCCCTTGTATCTCATGCAAGAAAAGGAAAAGGAAAAAAAAAAATTGGAAAGAAAAATACATGGGGAGGATCAACTCCAGTTCAAGAACAAAAGAAGAAGGATATTTCAAAGATCAAGTGCTACAATTGTCATACATTTGGTCACTATTATTCTTAGTTTCCTCATAATAAAAGGAAGGGAAGTAAGCATGCATCAACAATCGATATTGATGAGTATCCTACACAAAAGAAGACAAAATAATCTAAGCTTGATGAGATTGCAGATGAACTTCAGAAAGAGTATTTCTTTATCTCTCCTCTTACATGAACTATTACAGATAGTAGTGATACCTAGTTGGTAGAAAATGGTGCTTCTAGGCACATGATAGGTTACCAAAATTCTCTTAAAGATTTAATAAAGAAGGACTCATGTTGACCCTTGACCAAGTTTTGAGGATACTTGGTCATAATTGACCTATTTTTGGGACTTCGACAGGATATCAAAGATGGAGCGCAAGATGAAGTGGATATCGCAGGATCTCGGCCCCTTTTAGGGCCCTTTTTGGGTTTTGGGATTATGTAACGGGTATGGGAATGTCAGCCCATGGGTTCTCCCATGCTTAGGCCTATTTTGTATGTATAAATAGATGCTAGTAAATATAGTAAGAACAACGAATACGAATGGATAAGTGCTCAAGTTGGATCTGTGTGATCAAGTATTTTAAATGATTTGGTGCATACTATGTGAGAATTATAGAGCTAAGTGAAAGTCAGTGTAAGAGACCATAGAAGGATACATGCTTAGATCTACTCAGGGAAGGAGGATCTAGCGAGCTACGCAGATCTCTTGTCCTCTATGGAGTAGGGTTTTGGAGGCTCGGTGCATCTAACCTATTGAAGAAGATAATAAATAAGAGAAGAGTTGGTGGATGTATCCCCAGGGTGGAGTTGAACCACGTATATGATGTGTTTCTCTGCTTGGTGCAATGTATTGATGTGTTTCTCTGTGATTTTCTTAGTTCTTTATGAATGTTAGATAGATCGGATGTTTCTTTGTTCTTAATAAGGTGAATGAATGCTAGATCTGACCTATGTGAGTATGTTGAGTGCCTGAATCTGTTGGATCTAATGAGTTCCTTTCATGCTAAGTGTTATTAGATGTTGGATCTGGTTAAATACTATGATGCTATGTAATTAGGGTATGTCTACGTTGTTACTAAGAACTAAATATTGATGAATGTCGACTGCTAAGTGCTATATTAAGTGTTTGAATCACAGATTTGTGTCCCAGCTAAGGTTGCAGAAATGTGAGTCCTACAACCACCCCTGCCTCTACCTCAGGTGAGACTTCATCTACTTTGCAGGTGTTTCCGAAAGGGCCGTTAGTTAGGTTTTTTTGGGTGCGTTGTTGTAGTGTTGAACCCTGCATCTGCCCCTATGCCAACAAATGGTTCCGTTTTTGGGACCTAAAACTGTGATTGTTGGGAACTAAGGAAGAAGAAGATTTGTGCGAAGATCCGACCTGAAACTGTGATTGCTAAGAACTGAGGAAGAAGAATCTTTGTGTGAAGATCTGACCTGAAATTGTGAAAGCTCTGTGTGTATATATATCACTCTAGTGCATAATAATCTACTTGATCTATGAATCTCTGTGCCAAGAAGGGTCAGATCTGAAGAAAAGAGGTAAGATCTGCAAGTTTTATGCTTTGTAAAGGTAAGAATAGTAAAAAAATTTAGATCTGAAAGATTTGTTCTCTGTTGAAGTAAGATAAGTAGAAATTTGTGTTTCGAGAATATGGATCTAGGTATGTTTGATAAGATTTTTTCTATCTTGAAAACTAGGGCATTGATAGATGAAAGAAGATTTGATATGAGTAGATATGACAAGAATAGTGAAAGATATGTTATACCTATGCATAGAGAGAATGTTTGGACTAACAGATGGATGCAGGATCCTAGAAAGATTTTTTTGCAGGTTAGCTACTATGATCCTAGCACGCAGTACAAGAAAGGTTGGGGATCATTTAAGAGAAAAAGAGGATTAACTCGTTATTACAATTGCAGAAAACTAGGACATATTGCTAAGGAATTCCCTGGAAGAAGACCTAGTTGTCTTTGTTGTAAAGCTATGGATCATGAAGTTTTAGATTTCCCAAGAATGATTCCTAAGGTTGAAAGTATGAATATGAGACAAGAAGACCATGAGAATGGTCAAGCAACTAAAACTAGGATAGAACCCTAGAAATAATCAGAGAAAGTATTTCTAAAGATGAAAGAAACCCTAAATGACCACCGAAATGTCAGCTTATCAGAGATCTTCAAAGAAAAATAATGCATAGAAGCAAGAATAGGAGACTTTGACATTGATTATGTTCTGGATGAAGAAACATAGGTGAATATTATGACAAAAAGAACTTGGGAAACTTTAGGAAATCCTGCTATGATTCCTTCATTGGGAGGAATAGGATTTTTAGATGAAAGATGATAAACCTATGTGGAAATCTCACCTAGATATCTATGAGTGCCAATGGAACTTCGAAAGAGGAAGAATTTGAAGTTGTTAAATTCATTGAGGACAACACTCCATTTTCTATGTTACTAGGAAAACCTTGGATTGAGAGAGGTCATGCCAGAAGGAAAGAAGAAGAAATATTAGAACATAAGAAGCAATAGATAAAATATTTCATGGCTAGGAGGATCGCACACTTGATTGAAGAACAGGAGAACCAAACGAGGCTATTTAAAACCTGATACTTGGATGTCGAAGCTAGAAGAACACTATAATACCCACAAAAGATTGAAGTACCTACCCCAGATAAGGAAGAGGTATTACCCTTGAATTTTAGGGAAGAATCTCAACAACATGAAGTTAATCTGCCAAAAGAAGATAAGAATCAGAATGGAAAAAAGGAATCTCGAGATGAAGCTCACTGGAAATAAGGCTAGAAAAATAAGTAAGAAGAGAGATAATATTGAAAAGTTACGGAAGGTTCCTGAGGGAACTTTGCAAAACGAAAATTTGCAAAATTGGAGCTTCGTCGGAATATCAGAACAATGTCACATGGCACTTCACCATGGCGAGGAAATATAGTCGTTAGAGATAGTATAACCATTCAACCGATGGCCTGAATGGGTAGAAAGGTATTTATGGTCAGAAAGTTCACCACCAAACCATTGGTACCGTGTCACAATAGACATAACTAAGTTAATTAAGGATTCTTGCCCGTTGCAAAAGATCCATTGTCGAGCTATCTATTTATCCCGTCGTGCCATGCAAGGAGAACACTTTTTCCAATCGTGACTATCATAACTCATAGCATAGTTGATTTCATATAGTTACCATCATGTTAGTGCCATCTATCTCATTGCATTGAATAGATACTCTTCGAACTTGAGCCATTCAACCATGAGCGTGCATGTTGGACGAGCTTAGTGCTACAGAGAAAATTGTAGAAGAAGTTCTTACTGACCTAATGACTGAAAGAATAATGTCCAAAAGAGAGATGTATGTAAGTGTTCAAGCATCATCAATGAGAGGACTGCAAGCCTCTCCATTGACTGCTCACAGAGCTGGATCAACCTGACCATCAGTAGAAAAGAGAACCACACACAGAGACGACCTAGCCAATGCGAAGTTGATCACGTCCATATTGTCGGATTACATCCCACCTTTGGTTGGGGAAGTGAGTCGAGATAGTGTTCCAAGAGAATTAGAGTACACCATGGTTACTGTGTACCTCATCAAGGGGATACACGCAGTTCATGCACTGCAAGATAATATCATAGCGTTGAAGTTTAATGACTTCAACCTCGAAGATCAAAGAAACTACAATATGTTTTCCCCGTATAAGTACCTAACCAAGACAAAGGGGAAGAAATCAAAGATAATCCCTCAGTCATGGACGATGAACCTCGCGTAGTCCACTCTATTAAATTTCATGAAGATACCAAACTTTCAAAGGCACCAGGAAGTCAATGCCTGTGTCAAGTTATTTCTTTCATGTTACCATGGGGGTTACTTATGGTTAGATCGACGTATCACATTCGACCCAATGTTGATCCATAGGATCATAGGCTTGAGTATGCAAGGACCCTACCTGCAGGAGTTATATCCAAGAAAAGCCACAGATCGCGCCCTAGCATAGAAAATCAAAGATACATATGGCAATGTCGAAAAGGGAACGCGAGGCTACAAGGTGGTATCCATCCAGAATGGTGCAGTGCACCTCACCTGTTAGTTGATTGCAATAAATTTAGTAAGGAAGAACAGACCTACGCAGGTCACATGTTTTGTTGTTGACCTCACAGGGAAGTGCGTAGAAGTTTTACAGATGAACTGGGCGAAGTACCTGGTGAATCAGCTAGAGATAGACTGTCATGAAGCCTAGGATTAGGGCTACGAGCTCCATTTCAGCTGGCTCCTAATCCTTATTGCCTTTGTTTCCTTGAATATGTTGGAAGGTGCGACCTTCCCGGATATTGAACCATTCAAACCGCTTGTTGCGAAGTTGTCCACACTATGGTACTCGAGTGATATGAACAAATAGTGGCAATTGAACATTGTTTTTCATATGTATTGCCTTCATATGAAGAGAGCCATAGAAGAAGAACCTCACATGACTCCAAACACCTTACAGAGATTCCGACCTCTAATGAAGTTCTGCACAGATCGACACTTCATCTACCTTACAGCGCGAGCTGATGAACATAAGGATCAGCTGCAGTCGTACTACAATCTCACGGAAGAGGATCTTGAGGAGATCACTGAGGACTACTCGGAATAACTCCTTATTCCAACAGACCCTACAGAGATGTATGACCCTGATAGCTTATAAACCGCGAATGATACACCTGGACCCAATAAAATGAAGAAGACTGAAGAAGTACAAGAATTAAGCATTTCCTCAGGAAAGATTTCTTTAGTATCACTTGACCAAGGGGTTGATGATGAAGTAAAATACATAAATGGTACAAGAGCTAAACAAAAGCAAGGCGAAGAAAAACTACCAAGAGATGAGATTGATCTCCTGAAAAAGAGGAAGGTTTCTCCCCCAAAACCTTCTTCCTGGAAGAAATCAAAAGCCACCATGACCAAGATGAAGATTGTACTTACTGCCGATGATTTTGATTTAATCATCCTAGCGTTAAACGAATCCTCACTAGAAATCACAAATAATCAAGAAGGTAAGAAGGAGGAAATGTATGAAAGACTTCAGGTTGATTTCTGAGGGGTACAGTAGGCCCTTTAGTCCAGCCACGTAGTGTCCACTTGTTGGCAGACATTTCACATTTTTATCCTATCTTTATAAGCTGCCTACACAAGTGTTTTGGAACCCTTAATTATCATCACAATCTTTTGAATAAAACAACACTATTATCTTGCGCATTTGCACACCTGCCTTTTGTTTTCATTTTCACAACAAGCGTGAAAATCTTGGTTCGAAGTCACGTCGATGGCATTAAAATCGTCACTGGATCATAATGGTTACTCTTGTCTATGTGTTCATTGCATTTCCAATTCAATTATGGTCACACAGTTGGCAAGACACCAAAACCTTCACTCATTTGGCATTTTTTTGTTGTTAATATGACTTCATTTTTTACAAGATTGTGATGGTTTTCTAATGATTGTGATTGAGTCCCAGATTCTATGGTGGTTCGATGTTCTATTATTTTTGATCGAATTCAATGTTTTCATAACAACGCATTAACATTGTGATTAGACCCATAGTGCAATTGTTTCATACAAATCTTAAATTTTATGGTCGAATCCTTAGTGATGTATTTGAAATATTGCTTTGTTTCAAACCATGCAAACACTATTGTTGTGCAAATATTCGGATTGAATTATCATGGTTTTCAAAAAAAAATTGATTGGCATTATTTTTAACACACACCAATAGTGAATCACCATAGCGTCGTCGACTGTACATTCGATATGAATGTTCTGCATGGACTGTTTCATTCCATCACCCTCGCACACTTAGGCATTAATGCCCACATCCTATCCCGGGTTACCTCTGTTAGTTTTGGGGAAATCCCTGAGCTTGCGGTCGTGCATATACCCTGTCCAAACCCTTGTCCGTTTACCCAGCTCACTGTGTGCTCTCCCCTATGGCACCTATGGTGCACATAGAACCTAATGGCAGCCAAACGCTCCTGCTATTTGACAATGCTCATGAAGACCTGGAGAATAGTGGTTGGCTGGGTTTTATCCAAAAAATTGAGGGTTTCTACCTTTCGGTAGCACAACAATTCCCCCTCACGTTCGACAGATGTAGGGCTAAGGTCAGAGATATCCAACTCGAGCTAAATGAGGAATTCCTCATCTCATCTACAGGCTTGCCAGCTAAACGATAGAGGTGTTTTAAGAACTTGAAAGTGGACGAGGTGCCATGGTCGCTCCTATTCACATCGAGGAAGGTTGTTAGTTGTGATAGAGGTATGCCTGTCACTGCCCTCAAACACAGGTGGCATGATCTATTAGCAATTTTTAAGCAGTTTGTGACTTGCGAAGGTCATTACGGTTTGGTATTTCTTTATCATCTGAGGTTGCTTATGAATTTTATAGACTACCCTCTGAACATGCCACACTATCTCCTACACAGTTTGTACAATATGTCCAAATGATTTAAGCGTGAGAAGGCTGATAGCATCCTTTTCCATCACTGCTTGATCAAAATCGTGATTGTTCATCATTTGAGCCTTAGTGGTGACTGTTGGCAAGTCTTCCTATCAAGGAATGGCTTTGCCACTCCTGAGTGTGTCCAAGTGGACAAGGTTGTGGTTACTGAAACTCTGGTTGGGCCCGCCGTGCCACCTCCTACCCTTCTACCCCCTATCAAACCCTCGAACTTCCCTAACCTTTACCTACCCAATACCATGGCCGACCCATGTGCTAAAGACAATGCTAAGACTGTCAAGAGGCCTGTGAGGAAGAAAGGCAAAGGTGTTATTGGTGTCAATAGTTAGGGAAAGAAGAATGCACGATGCATATCCAGATGTGCTAGGAACAAGCCCAAACAAAACTATGACCTGAAGCCTATCATTTTGAGCGAGGATTCAGACTCTGAGATTTAACATTTCTTGACTGAGGAATACCCTTAATCTCATGGCCTCTGTTCTATGGAACCCTATGACTATGTTTCCAACCTACCTCCGTGCCTCAAGAACGACCCTAACTTCCCAGGAATTAAGCTTCACAATGAAACCCCTAGTAACTTGAAAGAACCCTCACCTGTGATGCTAAGGCCTGATCAACCACCATGTACTCAATGCAATTCCTGGATTGAAAGTTACTACACAGATGTTCCCTTGTTGCAATCTAAAATTAATTCATTGGAAGAATAGGTTACTGTGTTGTCAAAGGAGAACCACAGGCTACAATCCAACGAGAAGAAGCAAAATACTAGGGGTTCTATTATCTTCATAAATGTTGAGGCAGCTACGACCTTCGTCAACTCAAAGTTATCCTGACCGAGTCGTTTTTCTACAGCCCAGGTATGTATTTCAACATCAATTTTTTTATTCGGTTAGTCGATTGTGTTCGCTCCCATTTAGTACTGTTTGTTTGAATAGATTTAAAAAATGATTCTGTTATTTTGATTTCATTTTGGATTATGTTTGTATTGAAGATTTATTTGCTAAAATCGTGTAGATATGTTTTGATTGAACCAATTTAACACGATTTGATTGCTCTTGAATTAGTATAACGATCGTGTCAGCCCTGAGTTAGTTCGATTAAGTTCTGCTTGGTTTGATCCAGAAACGATTCTAATGTTTGAATTAGCATAATCTTTTGTGTATGTGATGCATTGATATCAGAGATTGGTTTGATAAATAGAATGTAATCTATTAATTCGCAAAAACGACTCTGTTAGTTTTGATTTAAAAAAAAACCGATTATGTTAAGTTTTGGATTGACATATTGCGTCTGTATTGAATTCATATGAAAGATTTGTTTGATCGCTTATAGTCTGTTTCAATTGGAATTGATTCAAAAAAATGATTTCGTTGGTTTCGAATTAATTAAACACGATTTTTGTCTGTTTCAAATTGGCATAAAGATTTGGTTACTTCTGGTATGAATGATATGGTTTGTGTTGAATTAGTAATTAAAGGTTTGTTTTATAGGTCGAATATATTTCTGTTATTGTTTGGATTGATTTAAAATGGTTCTATTTGCAAATAAGACCAGCTACAGAATTGTGAGATTCTGTAGCTAGTCTTAAAATTTAGATTTTTGTTAATTTTATCAATAAAACATTATCTAAACTTGTGTATTCTTGTCCACCTACAGGTACCTACGAATTTCAATGGCAAATTGGACATGCTATGGCAGTTTAGAACATACTTTTTCTGATATAGTTTTGTTTTAAGTGGTTAGTCATAGGCATAAATAGAGACTTGGGAGATTGTTCCCCAATTTTTTGTAGATAGTTTGTGATAATTCCCACAAGGATGTTTTACCCTATGGCCTTTATATAGTCATTAATTTTTGTAATGAAATCATCACTGTTGGGAGAACAAAGAATATGGATTTATGATGATACAGACTCGAATGGAAGTGGATATTTTGTAACAACTTTAGCTTTCAATTTATCATACTTTCGTTCAGGTTTTGTGCATTTTAATTTGTGATCAAGTTATTGACTACTTTAGACATCAAGATTTGTTACAAGTTAGTGTGTTGTGATTTAAATTCTGTCCATATCTTATGTATCTCGTTTTTAGTACATCAATTACTCTGTTTCAATTTAATGAATAAAGGTTTATCTTCTTCGTTAAATGAACTGTTCTGTACAAATTGCCGCGCAGATATTTATCTAACTGTGATGATTTGTAAATTATAAGATTGTTGTCTTTTTTATGTCTTGTTTGTTCTGTCATCTGTATTCAAAGAGCACTATTTCTTCCTGTGTACAAGAATCTTCCAGAGAATCTGGTGCCGGTTTCCTCCCATCAAATAGCTAAATAAACCACTGTGCACAGGACAAATAGGAAGCGTTTCTTCAGGTTAGTTCGTTATTTGCAATTTAATAGTTAATAAATTAGAGAATTATCAGTAGTTTATATAGATACGTAGTTCAGTTTTATAGTTAGTATTATTATTGTTCAGCTTAGATAGTTTTCATTTTGTTCCTTTCTCATAAAAAATATAAAAAATAAAAAATAGTAATTTCGTTGTCGTAAGACATTTTACCATTGATTTTTACAAATTTAGATTAAAATTTGTATTCTGTAAGTACTGTAAATATATAATTCAGATCTAATTATGTTAATAATTGAACTTTTAATTTCATAGAAATATTATTAGTAAGTAAGCTATATATTTATTTCAGATTTGTATATAGTTTGTTGTAGTTTCTTTTTCCACTTAGATTAGTTCCTTTAGTTTTAGTTTTCTTTTGTTTTCTTAGGAATTAGATCGGCCAACGGAGCCGCTAAACCTATCGGAGTGGATCATCTCAAACGGCCTGGGTTATTTAGACAACCCTGGACCGGATCCACTTCTCCAGTTGATGAGCGCTCATTTTCGCCCACCAACAAATGGCGCTAGAAGGAGGGCCTGAAAATTATTAATGGCACAAGGCGGTCGTAAGACTCCTCCACCACCCAACCGCTCACCTATAGTGACAAGAAGTCATTCAAACGACAACATTGTCCCTCAAGCAACTACCACATCAAACGATGATCTACAGGTCACAGTTGAACCAGTAACCCCAAATCCTATAGGTGGTGACATACAAGACATTGTCCACAAATCTCTCTTTAGAACACATAGTGACTTCGCCCGTTTGAGGCAACCAAATCGGCCTTTGGACCAACCTTTAGACTTCTTTGATATCAGAGAGCAGCTTGGAGGCACTAACCTCACTTTGAACCCTACAGATCCAATCCTCACTCCTGCTGCAAGAGGATCTGTAATACCACCCTCACCACCTCCATCACCTCCTTCTTCTTCTGGAGAATAATCTTCTGACAAAGGCAGTTCCCCTTCTCAGCCTTCCACACCTCGTACACCAATGGCCAACTAGAACAATCATGCCAGACCCTGGCTCGACCAGGATGCAGTAGCCGTACCTGGGCCTCAACATCCCTTACCCAAACATCTGGAGAAGTGGCTTCCTAAGTTTGACCCTGACTCTAAACAGATCGCCGAAGATCACATTAAAAAGTTTATGTTATTCATTAGACTTCGTAATGTCGATCATGAAGACATAGTCTATAGGTTGTTCCCATACACTTTCGAGGGCAATGCCTCTACTTGGTACTTTGCCCAACAACCCCATACCATCGTGTCATGGGAGAAGTTTGAATCCTGTTTTCTTGAGAAGTTCGGAGACGATAAGTCCCCAGAAGTTCTAGTCATGGAGCTTTCTAGTTTGAGAATGAATCCCAAAGAGAAAATCAAAGACTTCAACCAAAGATTCTTAACACTTAAGAATCGAATCCCTATGGACTCGATGCCTGCCGAGAATATTATCATAGCATACTATACTAAAGCCTTGCATCAAAGTATATCCATTTGGGTAAAACGATCTAAGAAAGCCACGTTGCTAGAGGCCTTCGAAGAGGCCAGCCAGATTGAAAAATACATCCTTAGTTTAAAGGAAACTACTAGCAATGAAAGAGAGACTAGTTCATCTTCCAAAAAAAAGATTGAAATCCTCCCTAGACTTGCTCAAAATAAAACACAACCTGAAAGCTTGGATTTAGAAAACTTAACTAAAGTCGTTCAAAAACTATCAAATCAAGTTATAGATTTGAAAAGGACAGCCGAAGAATCTTCTTCGAGAAAAGGGCCTTACAAACCCCGATTCAGGAAGCCTTTTCCCACCAACTGACCTAATCCAAATACCGAGGGCCTAAATCTAGAAAGTCTGCAATTCGCCCTTCATACAATTCTAGAAGCCCAGGATAACTTGATGCCTCCTGAGATTCCTGAGGAGGTAGTTGAACAAGAGACATTTGAAGAAGAAGAATCTTCTCCGAACATTTTTGGACACTTCTCGGATAGCATTTTTCAAGCTAACTTCGAGACAGTACATCCCTACAATACTAGGAGTAAGACAACAAACAAACCTTCTTCCGAAAACACTACGACTTTGCCCCCAAAACAATCTAAACCAGCTGAGACTAAACAGAGTCATGCTAACCCCAAATTAGATTATGATTTAGTTGAAGATATAAAAAAGTTAAGGGCTAACATTTATGTTTATGAATTATTAAAACTTTTGTTTCTGCTACAAAAAATGTTACAGAACATCACAGAGAATAGCAAAAATGGTAATTCAAGCAGTAACAAGTTTTTTCACAACAAAGTTCCTCAAAAGACTTCCGCTAAAAATAATCCTGAGCCTCACGAGAAATGAAGACTTCATGTAAATAATGTAACAAATGTAGATAAATTAGCTTTAGAAACTGCGAGTAAAAAGCCACAAGCTTCCACCCTTAGCACTCGCAGAAATGTACCTCCTTTTTTGTTAACTTTCGAAATCTTTAATAGGAATGTGCACAATTGTATGGTAGATTCAGGAGCATCATCCAATGTGATGCCATGGTCTGTATGTCAGAAAATTAATGCTGAAGTTGAACCATCCACTTTAAAAATCATCCAACTTGATCGAACTAGTGTTAAAGTCATAGGCGAATTAAGGAATGTGCTTATAAGATTATCGTCTAACCCCAAAGTTCATCAAGTAATTGATATTATTGTTGTGGATATTCCAGAAGTGTATGGTCCGTTTTTAAGCAGAGACTGGTCATAACAAATACACGGCTACTTCGCGACGGATTGGTCTCACCTGTGGCTTCCCGAGAACGACAAGCCTAACAAGATCAAGATAAATCGTGAACGCTACCTAAATCTCACAGTCACGGATTTAAATGATTCCAATGAGCCATTTACACCTTCTGCCGACTCACCCGAAATACAAGGGATGGATACCTTTTTTGGCAATTTCATGGCAAAGACTTCAGCTATCACCAACCCAGAACAACAGTCCGAGATTGTAGCATATGTGCAGCCAGCGGTTTCTACACAATGGTCTCATGCACCCGATAAAAATCAAATTTGGTCTCTTTATTTTGACGGGTCAAAGTCCAAAGAAGGAGCAGGTGTGGGCTGCGTTATTATTGATCCGGCAGGTAACAAAACCATGATTGCATGTAGGATAGAATTTGAATGTACTAATAACACAACGGAATATGAGGCTTTACTGCAGGGTCTCAGAAAAGATTTAGATATGAACATTCAAAATTTCACTGTATTTGGCGATTCCAAAATCGTGGTTAGACATGTAAGAGATTCTATCCACTGTCTGTCTCCACATCTTAAAAGCTACCAATCTGAGGTATGAAATTTAATGAATAAGTTTTCTGCTTTCAATATAAATTCTATTCCTAGATTGAATAATTCTGAAGCTGATCTATTAGCTAACGTAGCTTCCAAACTCTTTCCTGCAGAAGGCTTGTCCCCGAATGCATTCTCCGTCGAACTATTGTTCAGGCCATCCATTCCCGACAACATTACGAACTGGAGAGTCTTCGACGAAGATCAACAAATCATTAGCTTCCTACATATGGAAGAAACTTTCCAAGGCGCGGTGATTGACGAATGCACTCATGATGAAAATTTGCGCAATTTCACGGTAATACCAGATCCGAGATCTCCTGAATTGTCATCGGACATGGTAAATTCGATCCCTAAATCTTTAGTTAGATTAGAGAAATTTTACGATCTTCAAGATAAATTCAAAAAATCGGTCAACTATAAAACTAATAGTTCCTTGCTATCGTATGAAAAAGTAAACTTGGGAACTGATGACAATCCACAGTGCATTAATTTAGGGGTGGGGTGTTCTGAACAAGAAAAAGCCGCATTTATTAAATTGTTTAAGGAATTTAAATATGTTTTTGCATGGATGTATGATGACCTAAAAACTTTCGACCCTAACATCATACAACACGTCATTCCTATGAAACCCCAAACCTGACCCTTTCAACAAAAATTAAGAAAAATCCACCGTAAGCTCGAACCGACCGTCAAAAAAGAATTACATAAACTCCTCAATGCTAAGATAATTTTCCCAGTTAGGCATACACAATGGGTTTCTAACCTTGTCCCTGTCCAAAAGAAAAGTGGGGAAATCCGACTATGCGTCAATTTTCGAAACCTTAATAGAGCGTCTGATAAAGACAACTACCCTGTCCCACCCATGGAATAGATCCTTCAAAAGGTATCTGGTTCTGAGAGACTATCCTTATTGGATGGTTTTTCAGGGTACAACCAAGTCCTGATGTCTCCTCCAGACCAACTTAAAACTACCTTTCACACTCCATGGGGCACCTACACTTACAGGAAAATTCCCTTTGGATTGATTAATGTCAGTGCCAATTTCCAGAGAGCGATGGACATCGCTTTCTGAGGCTTAATCAATCAATCCGTCATAGTTTACTTAGATGATGTCACTGTATTTTCCAAAAACAAAACTGATCATCTAGCTCATTTAAGAGATGTTCTACAGCGATGTCGTAAGTACGACATTTCCCTGAATCCTAAAAAATCTATCTTTGCAGTAGAACAAGGTAAACTCTTAGGATTTATTGTGTCAAGCAGAGGGATGATTATCGACCTTGAAAGGACTCAATTCATCTCGAAACTTCCCCCTCCCTCATCCAAAAAGTCTATGCAGTCTTTCTTAGGACAGATAAACTTCATCAGGAGATTCGTTCCCAGTTTCTCCGAAATGGTGAGACCTTTACAGAATTTAATTAAGAAAGACACACAATATCATTGGGGACCCTTAGAAAATCAAGCTTTTAATTCAATAAAAAAAGGCCATAATAGACGCTCCTTCTCTCATGAGCCCCGACTTTTCGCAAGACTTCACGCTTTACACATTTGCTTCTGATTGCTCCTACGCTACCGTTCTAACTCAAAAGAACGCTGAAAACAATGAAGTACCCATTGCCTTTATGAGCTCTTCTTTCAAAGGTGCGGAACTAAATTACCCAGCGGTAGATCATCAAGCCTACACTAATTTTAAAGCAGTCAAACACTTCCGATCTTATCTTTTGAAATCTAGGACAAAAATTATTGTCCCTTACCCAGCCGTCAGGAATCTGTTAGTGCAGAAAGAACTTGGCAAAAAGAGAGGAAACTGGGTCACTTCCTTACAGGAGTATGACATAGAAATCACCCCATCTCAAATAGTGAGAGGCCAAGGTTTACGCAAGTTAGTTTCTGATTCAGTAGAAGGACAACAAGAAGAAAACAATATGTCAAACCTAGGGCAACACAATCAAAATGCAATATGTTGTGCACAAAACTATGTCAGTCCGTGGTATGACGATATAAAATTCTCTCTTGAACATGAGTCAGCCCCCCATCACCTAGATCCCACTAAAAGAAGAGCGTTAAGATTAAAATTTTCCTCATTTCATTTGATCAATGGTATTTTGTTTCGTCAAAATTTTGATGGAGTACTAATGCGCTGTCTTGAGAAAGATGAAGTAGAAAAAGTCTTATTAGAATTGCATGCAGGAGAAGCTGGTGGGAATTTTGGTGGTGACACCACTGCCCATAAAGTTTTAAGAGTTGGTTATTACTGGCCCACACTTTTTAGAGACACCCATGCCTTGTGCCGCAAGTGTATTATTTTTCAAAAAGCATCAGGGCGGTTACAAAAAACAGCCTTTCCTTTGCAGCCTGTCTCAGTAGACTCCCCTTTTTAGCAGTGGGGTATTGATATTATAGGTCCAATCAATCCGCCATCCTCACAACAACATAATTTTATCATAACAGCCACAGATTACTTCACCAGGTGGTCTGAAGCTGCCGCATTAAGAACTGTGAATACCAGTCGGGTAATTGCCTTTTTAAATTCAAATATTATTACTCGTTTTGGTATCCTTGACTGTTTAGTATTCGATAACGCTTCTTATTTTTTGTCTCTTGAGATGAGCGAGTTCTCTCTAGAAAAAGGAATTAAATTGAAGTATTCTGCCAGCTACTACCCTCAGGGAAATGGATTGGCAGAATCAACAAATAAGAATCTGATTAAAATCATCAAGAGAACAGTGTCTGAGAATCACAAAAACTGGCATAATTCTCTTTTAAATGAAATCTGGGCTGATAGGGTAACACCAAAGACTGTTGTAGGTAACTCTCCCTTCTTTCTCGTCTATGGAAGAGAAGCGATTCTGCCACCACACATTCTTCTTCCCTCACTATAGCTATCACAAAAAATACAAGACGAAGACTTTCCCCCTTTAGAGAACCGAATTAACGCTTTAATGAAACTAGAAGAGTTAAGAGCTCAAGCTAAACGTAAGTTAGATCATCATCAACTAGTGGTCAAAAACTGGTTTGATTCCAACTCTGCCTCTGATAGGAACTTCGAAGTAGGTGACCTTGTCTTGAAATGGGACAAACCGCATGAGGGAACGAGAGAACACATGAAATTTCAGAACTTATGGCTTGGACCGTTTTTAATTGCTGAGAAATTGGGTCCCAGCTCTGAAAAGATATTTCGCTTGATGACAACTCTGTGTATACTGTGTAAATATTTTTCTTTTGTTTTCTTTTCTTTTACTGTTTTGGTTTTGATTTTTCCCCTTGAGCTTATTATTTTTATTTTTGGAAATACACATACCTGAATTTTGGAACTGTTCAGACAAAGAAAACAGAAAATTCTTTCACTGAAATAGCTGAAAAATTGTCTGAACATCAATTATATACTTATGAAATTTACATCTGTGGAGAAAAGACTGTTGTTTGAAAGAATTTAACTGATTTCGATCTGTGAGTAAAGACTGTTGCTTGAAAGAAGTTAACTGATTTCGATCTGTGAGTAAAGATTGTCATGATCATCCATTATCTTTTTACACTGTCCCTATTCCATAAGGGAATAACTCAGAAGATGTCTCCCTGCCTTAGAAGGTTGGTTTTGCAAACAAACCATCTCTGAATATTAATGAAGGATAGTTTTTAAAAAATTCTTTTGAGGTCTGTAAAAAATATGTCAAAATATCATAATTTTCAGCATCACCCCGCTCAATTATATATCTTTAAAAAATTAAATCATAAAAGAGCTGTGGGAAGTGCTTGTAAACCCACCGGGATGTTGAACAGGTCTGCTGGCAGTGGGTAAATGCATGCATGATGCCAAGACAACTTCGTCGGGGTACTGAACAGGCCCGCTGGCAGTGAAGCAATGTCGAGTATATGAAAATTCGTAAGTATGAAATCACTTGACCTTAAAATGTCCTTTATTCTGATCTGGAACTTCTTGGCAGGATACAGATATTAGAGTGGGTTAAATGACAACCCTGTCGAGGCTATGAACGCCTGCTGGCAGCAGTGGCTCTATCAACAGTATTGGAGATTTTATCTTTAATATCATGGCTCACTTGTCTTAAGACTGTTATCAGTTTTCTTCCTTTAAGCACTGCTGGAATATTTGATTAATAATGATGTTTAAACAATTTTCTGGTTGTTTTTGAGTTAGAATTATTCTCATTATCATAATATGAATTTGTTATTTTGGTAGAGATAATTGCTTCTACCAGTGTGTCACCATTGTTGGTAGCCATTTCACATTTTTATCCTATCTTTATAAGCTGCCTACACAAGTGTTTTGGAACCCTTGATTATCATCGCAATCTTTTGAATAAAACAACACTATTATCTTGCGCATTTGCACACCTGCCTTTTGTTTTCGTTTTCATGACTACAAGCATGAAAACCTTGGTTCAAAGTCATGTCAATAGCATTAAAATCATCACTGGATCATAATGGTTACTCTTGTCTATGTGTTCATTGCATTTCCAATTCAATTATGGTCACACAATTGGCAAGACACCAAAACCTTCACTCATTTGGCATTTTTTTGTTGTTAATATGACTTCATTTTTTATAAGATTGTGATGGTGTTCTAATGATTGTGATTGAGTCCTGGATTCTATGGTGGTTCGATGTTCTATTATTTTTTATCGAATTCAATGTTTTCATAACAACGCATTAACATTGTGATTAGACCCATAGTGCAATGGTTTCATACAAAGCTTAAATTTTATGGTCGAATCCTTAGTGTTGTATTCTAAATATTGCTTTGTTTCAAACCATGCAAACATCATTGTTGTGAAAATATTTGGATTGACTTATCATAGTTTTCAAAAGTTGTTTGATTGGCATTGTTTTTAACACACACCAATAGTGAATCACCATAGCGTCGTCGATTGTACATTCGATATGAATGTTCTGCATGGATTTTTCCGTTCCATCACCCTCGCACACTTAGGCATTAATACCTGCATCCTATCCCGGGTTACCTCTATTAGTTTTGGGGAAATCCCTGAGCTTGCAGTCCTGTGTATACCTTGTCCAAACCCTTGTCCGTTTACCCAGCTCACTGTGTGCTCTCCCCTATGGCACCTATGGTGTGCATAGAACCTAATGGCAGCCAAACGCTCCTGCTATTTGACAATGATCACGAGGACCTGGAGAATAGTGGTTGGCTGGTTTTTATCCAAAAATTTTAGGGTTTCAACCTTTCGGTAGCCCAACAATTCACCCTCACGTTCGACGGATGCAAGGCTAAGGTCGAAGATATCCAACTCGAGCTAAATGAGAAATTCCTCAGCTCAGCTACAGGCTTACCAGCTAAAGGACAAAGGTGGTTTAAGAACTCGAAAGTGGATGAGGTGTCGTGGCCACTCCTATTCACATTGAAGAAGGTTGTTAGTTGTGTTAGAGGTATGTCTGTCACTGCCCTCAAACCTAGGTGGCATGATCTATTAGCAATTGTTAAGCAGTTTGTGACTTGCGAAGGTCGTTAAGGTTTGGTATTTCTTTATCATCTCAGGTTGCTTATGAATTTTATAGACTACCCTCTGAACATGCCACACTATCTCCTACATAGTCTGTACAATATGTCCAAATGATTTAAGCGTGAGAAGGCTGATAGCAGACTTTTCCATCACTGCATTATCAAAATCGTGATTGTTCATCATTTGAGCCTTAGTGGTGATTGTTGGCAAGCCTTCCTATCAAGGAATGGCTTTGCCACTCCGAAGTGTGTGCAAGTGGACAAGGTTGTTGTTACTGAAACTCTGGTTGGGCCCATCGTGCCACCTCCTACCCTTCTACCCCCCTATCAAACCCTTGAATTGCCCCAACCTTGACCTACCCGATACCATGGCCGACCCGTGTGCTAAAGACAATGATAAGACCATCAAGAGGCCTGTGAGGAAGAAAGGAAAAGGTGTTACTGGTGTCAATAGTAAGGGAAAGAAGAATTCACGATGGATATCCATATGTGCTAGGAACAAGCCCAAACAAAACTCTGACCCGAAGCCTATCGTTTTGAGCGAGGATTCAGACTCTGAGATTGAACGTTTCTTGACTGAGGAATACCCTTACTCTCATGGCCTCTGTTATATGTAACCCTGTGACTATGTTTCCAACCTACCTCCATGCCTCAAGAACGACCCTAACTTCCCAGGAATCAAGCTTCACAATGAAACCCCTGGTAACTTGAAAGAACCTTCACCTGTGATGCCAAGGCCCGATCAACCAAAATGTACTCAATGCAATTCCTGGCTTGAACGTTACTACACGGATGTTCCCTTGTTGCAATCTAAAATTAAGTCATTGGAAGAACTGGTTACTGTGTTTTCAAAGGAGAACCACAGGCTACAAGCCAACGAGAAGAAGCAAAAGACTACGGGTTCTATTATCTTCAAAAATGTTGAGGAATCTACGGCCTTCGTCAACTCAAAGTTATCCTGACCGAGTCGTTTTTCTATAGCCCAGGTATATATTTCAACATCGATTTTTTGATTCGGTTAGTCGATTGTGTTCGCTCCCATTTAGTACTGTTTGTTTGAATAGATTTATAAAACGATTATGTTATTTTTATTTCGTTTTGGATTATGTTTGTATTGAATATTTGTTTGCTAAAACCGTGTAGATATGTTTTGATTAAACCGATTTAACACGATTTGATTGCTCTTGAATTAGTATAACGATCGTGTCGGCCCTGAGTTAGTTCTATTAAGTTCTACTTGGTTTGATCCATAAACGATTCTAATGTTTGAATTAACATAATCGTTTGTGTATGCGATGCATTGATATCAGAGATTGGTTTGATAAATAGAATGCAATCTATTGATTCGCAAAAACGACTCTGTTAGTTTTGATTTAAAAAAAAAAACGATTATGTTAAGTTTTGGATTGACATATTGTGTCTGTATTGAATTCAAATGAAAGATTTGTTTGATCGATTATAGTCTGTTTCGATTGGAATTGATTCAAAAAAATGATTTCGTTGGTTTCGAATTAATTAAACACGATTTCTGTCTGTTTCAAATTGGCATAAAGATTTGGTTACTTCTGGTATGAACGATTTGCTTTGTGTTGAATTAGTAATTAAAGGTTTGTTTTATAGGTTGACTATATTTATGTTATCGTTTGGATTGATTTAAAATAGTTATGTTTGCAAATAAGACCAGCTACAGAATCACGAGATTCTGTAGCTAGTCTTACAATTTAGATTTTTGTTAATTTTATCAATAAAACATTATCTAAACTTGTGTATTCTTGTCCACCTATAGGTACCTACGAATTTCAATGGAAAATTGGACATGCTATGGCAATTTAGAACATACTTTTTCTGATATAGTTTTGTTTTAAGTGGTTAGTCATAGGCAGAAATAGAGACTTGGGAGATTGTTCCCCGATTTTTTGTAGACAATTTGTGATAATTCCCACAGGGATGTTTTACCCTATGGCCTTTATATACTCATTAATTTTTGTAATGAAATCATCACTGTTGGGAGAAAAAAGAATATGGATTTATGATGATACAGACTCGAATGGAAGTGGATCTTTTGTAAAAGCTTTAGCTTTCAATTTATCATACTTTCATTCAGGTTTTGTGCATTTTAATTTGTGATCAAGTTATTGACTACTTTAGACATCAAGACTTGTTACAAGTTAATGCGTTGTGATTTAAATTCTGTCCATATCTTATGTATCTCGTTTTTAGTACAACAATTACTCTGTTTCAATTTAATGAATAAAGGTTTATCTTCTTCGTTAAATGAACTGTTCTGTACAAATCGCCGTGCAGAGATTTATCTAATAGTGATGATTTGTAAATTATAAGATTGTTGTCTTTTTTATGTCTTGTTTGTTTTGTCATATGTATTCAAAGAGCATTGTTGCTTCCTGTTTACAAGAAGATTCCATAGAATCTGGTGCGGGTTTCCTCCCATCAAATAGCTAAATCAACCACTGTGCACAGGACAAATATGAAGCGTTACTTCAGGTTAGTTCGTTATTTGCAATTTAATAGTTAATAAATTAGAGAATTATCAGTAGTTTAGATAGATACGTAGTTCAGTTTTATAGTTAGTATTATTATTGTTTAGCTTAGATAGTTTTCATTTTGTTCCTTTCTCATAAAAATTATAAAAAATCAAAAATAGTAATTTCGTTGTCGTAAGACATTTTACCATTGATTTTTGCAAATTTAGATTAAAATTTGTATTCTGTAAGTACTGTAAATATATAATTCAGATCTAATTCTGTTAATAATTGAACTTTTAATTTCATAGAAATATTATTAGTAAGTAAGTTGTATATTTATTTCAGATTTGTATATAGTTTGTTGTAGTTTCTTTTTCCACTTAGATTAGTTCCTTTAGTTTTAGTTTTCTTTTGATTTATTAGGAATTAGATCAGCCAACGGAGCCGCTAAACCTATCGGAGTGGATCATCTCAAATGGCTTGGGTTATTTAGACAACCCCGGACCGGATCCACTTCTCCAGTTGATGAGCGTTCATTTTCGCCCACCAACAAATGGCGCTAGAAGGAGGAAATTATTAATGGCACAAGGTGGTCGTAAGACTCCTCCACCACCCAACCGCTCACCTATAGTGACAAGAAGTCATTCAAATGACAACATTGTCCCTCAAGAAACAACCACATCAAATGACGATCGACGGGTCACAGTTGAACCAGTAACCCCAAATCCTACAGGTGGTGACGTACAAGAGATTGTCCACAAATCTCTCTTAAGAACACATAGTGCCTTCGCCCGTTTGAGGAAACCAAATCAGCCTTTGGACCAACCTTTAGACTTATTTGATATCAGAGAGTAGCTTGGAGGCACTAACCTCACTTTGAACCCTACAGATCCAATCCTCACTCCTGCTGCAAGAGGATTTGGAATACCACCCTCACCACCTCCATCACCTCCTTCTTCAACTGGAGAAGACTCTTCTGACGAAGGCAGTTCTCCTTCTCAGCCTTCCACATCGCCTACACCAATGGCCAACCAGAACAATCCTTCCAAACCTTGGCTTTACCAGGATGCAATAGCCGTACCTGGGCCTCAACATCCCTTACCTAAACATCCGGAGAAGTGGCTTCCTAAGTTTGACCCTGACTCTAAACAGATCACCGACGATCACATTAAAAAGTTTATGTTAACCATTAGACTTCGTAAT
>ML844135.1:34383-54935 GCA_009831015.1 Picea engelmannii | reverse complement strand
AAGAACATTGTGTATCAGTTTCAGATATTTATTCATTATAGGTACAAAGTTATGATTATTTCAAGTTAGGGTTGTTGACTAATCCAAAACTAGTCATGGTTGAGACAAGCAGTTGATGAGTTGGCACATACATGAGGTCTATAGTTGATGATGTTGGTACATATTGATGAGTAGTTGACACATGATTGGTATATACTTGGTACATGGTTGGATGCACTTGTTTATGGTACAGATTGATTACAGGTGGGTGCATGGTTGATGCTCTTGTTTATGGTACAGGTTGATATCTGTTGAGGATTGTTGCCTCATCTCAGTTGGTGTTGAGAATGTAAGCTGAGTCTTGCATATAGAGATGGTGCTCTTGTAGAGTTGTACTCTATTCAGTTGTTGCTGAAAAACCCCCGGATTGAAGTCCATAATAAAAAGAAAAATTGTACATACATCTTGGGTTCCTTGTGGAGAATCGATGATTTGTTGATGATATATTGCTGATATATGTTGCTGATATGCATTCACATCTAACTGATTATTAATGACAACAATGAGTAATGAGTAAATGTCGAATGCTAACTAATGAGTTTTGTGTAAGAGGGAAGTTTTGGGAAAAAGATCCCCACACTCATTCACCCCCCCCTCTAAGTGTGGTAGGTGTGTCCAACAAATCATTAGAAATCACATATGGTTGTTGTTAGCACATAAATTCATCAGGGTCTTGTGAGTCCGTGTTTTCCACCTAGGTTTGTAATTTTACATGTTCCTCTCCTTTTACAAATTCGATCGTAAGTTTTCCTTTCGGCTCATAGTGTTCAACTGTTTGCCTTCACCCGTTTGACATACTTGTTTTCCTTAACCGCTTGCCTGAAAAATATCGACCCTTAGCCTTCATGTTTTCCCCTAAGGCTGATCACCCCTCTTTTGCCTCTACCACTGACCCTTTTGTTTTCCCGAGCTCTCAGCCAGTCATCCGAGTAATTGTTCACAGGCCGCGGTCATGACCACAAAACGCTACATTTGAAGCGATTTGATGTGGACTCAAATCAAGTGAGCGAGCAAAATCAGATCAAAGGCGATCGGGTGATCAAGATCCTGCAGTTGCACGAAATATAGTGCCAGAGGTCCGAAATTGCGGGGTCCATCCTAGCCGTTGGTGCTGCAAAAGACACGTGGTGCACGATCAGTGTTTCGTGGTTTCGCGAGATGGAGTGGTCAAGGAGAAAGTCATTAGGACTCGCGAAATGCGAAATCACGATAAGATCGTGGCCGTTAATCAAAGAAGAAAGCTGGACCATTGGATCAGCTTTTCGTGATTTCGCGAATCGGGAAAGTAAGAGGGAGGAGTTTTGAAGATTCACGAAGCGTGATGTCCCAAAGTGTCGATGTCGTCTGGGCCGTTCGATCAAAGGAGATGCGTGTCACCTGAATCGAGCGTCGCGATTTCATGACTCAGAGGTTTGAGTGTAGAACGCAACATGAGCTCGCGAAACGCGAAATCATGATGCGCCTGAGAGTTGGGCCCACGATCACAGCATGTGGTCATATGAAAGGTGGGGCCACAAGGAAAACGAAAGCGCTTTTCGAGTAGAGGGCGACTGAGGTTGTTCAAGGAGATGGTCTTGGTCGTCGGATTTTAGGCAAATCCAATTGTTTATCCGAATGGACCACTTCGCGGAGCAAGCATTGGGATATTTGAAATCAAGGGGAGTGAAAACTCCTGAAATGCGAAATCCTGAGATTTCAGATGGGAGAAGTGCAAGGTCATAACCCGAGGTTGCATGGGGCAAATAAAATGAGCTGCAAAAAAGATCAAAGCGCCCGAGTCAGTCACAGAGAAGGATCTGCGTGATTTGACTCGAAGGAGTCGTGAGCTCACCTGGAACATTCATGGGTGTCAGGCTTTGTTGTGATCCCAATAAAAGTAGTTAATGAAAATAGGGAAGGTGGTTGAAACCTCGTTTCACCACATAAATGGAAAGCATGGAATGTCTTTCCGTGGAGGGAAGACTGTCAGCTGAAGGTTTCCTGTCACGAATTTTCTTGTGAAGCCCATACCAATCTGATCTTGCGTTTGACAGAAGAATGCAAGTGCACCCTCATAGGAGAAAATGCAGACGACAAGCCTTGAATGCGATAGCTAGAATGTTCTTATGAAGGGAGCAAGTTGTTTTTGAGTATAAATACTCAATTTTGATATTTTGTTAGGGTTGATGGTAGAGCAAAACTCCCGTATTGTAAAGTTTTAGTAAAGCCTCTGGCTTCTGGTTATGTATCTATATTTGAGACTTCTTGATTAATGTCAGTGAGCTTCCTTGCTCCATCTTGTTTTCCTCTGATACTGAAAGAGTTCATGATTGACTGATTCACATGAATTGTTGTGACTGTCTTATGATGGATGTTTGATCGTAACACTGTTATGATTTCTTTCAGTTTCCTTGTAATTTAAATTCAAGAAGTTCTTGTGTTTAAGTTTTTCCTCTTTGGGCTGCTAGAAGACTTGATGTTCATAACAGACCTTTACATTTTTCTCACCAAAGTCTTCCTCCTATTCACCCTTATTACAACCTACTGACTGAAGTTAAACCAAGACCTCACTTGTTTGTGCATATCAGTCCAGTTTCCCGAGTTAAGACGATATTATCTTGAGATTGCGCCCATTTGACCCTCTTATAACCAATCCGTGACATAAAATTCTAATGGGTATCAGGCTTACCTCTGTCGCAATCCAGGGGTGACTTCTGATGCTAACATTTCTGGCGTCGTTGCCGGGGACGAAATTGAAGATTTTCCCTGGGATTGAACGACAAAGCTTACTAGTTTTGAAAGTGAAGTAGAACTTAGTACATCAAAGATTGCAACTGTGCATTTGACGACTCCACCATGGTGACTCCATTGATGTGAATCCATTGGTGACTCCACTATTTCAGCTGTGGCTTATAGAGGCAGACACACGAGGTCTACTCCGCAGTTGCCTCTACAGACTCCTGAAGCCGATCGAGAGAAAATTGTCAGAAGGGAAGGCCCTACGAGAAGGTACCTCTACTGTTAAACCAGGTACTTCTAATGATTTTCATTATCCTCTTATAGAAACTCCTGTATCTGTTTCTCATTTTCCCAGCATACCGTCTACTGGAGTTTCTCGAATATTAAATTTTGGGAGTGTTCCTGTTGAGTTTTCCCCTCCTGGTCCGGGATTGGAAGGAAAAATCCTTGTCACTCCTCTTTCCCCTGAATTAGTGCAGTGGTTTAGACCCAGGACCTCAAGATATTTTCCCACTTTGGGCTTTACCACCCCTTCTCCTTTTAGAGTTATTGGTTTTACATAAAAAAGAAAGCTCTTCTCTCCCCAGCCCTGCGACTTTTTTCCCAAATCCTCCATTGTTTCCCTTTCCCCCAGGAAGTTCAGTTCCAGCCTCCCCTGTTCAAACCTCTTCTCCTCCTAATTCTCCTCCACCTCATATCTCGATGGTGGGTGCTAATCCCCCTAGAAACAGGATGGATGCCATAGTGGCTGCTAGATATGCCCCCCTAGTATTGTCTTAGACTCTTAATGCCCTCCCAACCGGTGGCTACCTTAAGCAACTGCCTAATTTTACAGGGGAGGGAGATATAACCGCAAAGGAGCACCTTGCAACTTTCTATAGTTATGCGGATAACTATGTCATAGTAGATGAAGATGTATGGATGAGGATTTTTGTTCACAGTCTTGATGGAGAGGCCATAAAGTGGTTTAGAGCTCTGGCTCCTGGATCCATCGCTAGGATTGAGGATCTTGACGATGTGTTCTTGAGACAATGGGGGGATAAAAAGGACTTCATGTATTATATCATAGAGTTTGGGTCCCTAAAGAGAAAAGAGAGACAATCTATCTCTGATTTCTCCAAAAGATTCAACAAGATGTACAATAAAATCCCTGCTGAGATAAAGCCTACAGAGGCCTCTGCCAAAATTACCTATGTCAGTGCTTTTTACACCGAATTTTGCCTCCTGTTAAGAGAGAGAAGAGCTACCCCCTTGGCTCATATGCAAGATGCAACCCTGGAGGTAGAGTCTAACATATTGGCAGTTGACTAACTCAGAAATAAGGTTGATAAAGACAGAGGAAGGGGAAGATCTAAAAACTCAACCTATAGTTCCTCTGCCTTCCCCCCTCAAATGGACGAAGTAACCAAGTTGCTAAAATTACTTTCATCCATGATGGAAAGGTTGGAAATATAAGGGAAGAAGACATACATAAATCCTCAAAATGTTGATAACAGAGAAAACTTCAAGCGGTCGAATAACAATGTTCCTCAGATCATGCCTAGGGAACAGAGGGACAAAGATAGAAACGATCAAAAAATTCAAACCCCTCTCCAAAATAACCTTGTTACTAAGGAGGAGAGGGAGGAAGAAGAGCTTGAGATAGACCTTGAAATTCATTGTATTGGAGACACCTCCCCATTTCCTCATTTGACTCAATCTGCATACGAGGAATCCCTCATGAATAGTCACGTAAATGAGATGAGTAAAGGGGAAAAGGCCAATAATAGCCCAAGAAAATATAACCTGCAGTCTAAGAAGAATGAAGGGAAGTCTGATGTCCCTGATCCATCTCCTAGAGCAGAAAATCTTGCTGTAGATGCAACAAACCACAACAAAGAAAAGAAATCTCAGAATCCCCACCAATAGCCAATGATATTGTCCCAGAGGTGAGATAAATTCTGAAGCCCCCTTCCTCCTTTAGTTTTGAGCATGAAATCCAAAATATCAGGATCCCTGTACCCCTTTCATAGTTGTTCAAGCACGAAGACTTCAAAAGATCCCTCTCTAAGTTGTTGGTCTGAGCCATCCTGCCATTCCACAGACTCAGTGAACCTCCAAGACGAAAAACCAGCAGTTGTCCTAGGTCCTATGGTAGAAGACATAGATGATTCATCCCCTCCTTTCTACACATCCTTGAACATACACGATAAGGTGTTGCATAACTGTTTGATGGATTATGGGGCATCTCATAATCTCATGCTCAAGACTATCATGGAAGAACTCGGATTAGAAATCACTAGAGCTTATCATGATTTATATTCTTTTGATTCGAGGAGGGTGCCATGTCTTGGGGTCATCAAAGATCCGGTGGTAACCTTGTTTCAGCTTCCCATGAAAAGTGTGGTCATGGATATCGTGGTGGCTGTTGTTCCTCCCAAGTTCGGTATGTTATTGTCAAGATCTTGGATAAAAATACTTGGGGGAACCTTGCATATGGACCTCATGTATGCTACCATTCTAGTGTTCGGAGGAGAGCATAGAAGACTATACAAAGAAGCTCAGTTGGCCTACATTATCATTGATGAAGCCGATCCCACCAATCATCCTATCTTTGCACTTGATATTGATTTGGGATCCAACTTACTACATATCACCAATGCCCCTGAACCTCCTCTTGAGATCAGAAGGTCCATTACTCTCTGGGGAGATTCTCCTCCAATTACCTCTGTGTGGAAAATGTTTTTCGACAGAGCATCTTCTAGAGAACGTGTTGGTGCTAGAGTAGTTTTTGTTTCCCCTGCTCAGGAAACCATATCTGTGTCATACAAATTAGAATTTGAAATTACCAATAATGTGGCAGAGTACAAAGCTCTTGTTCTGGGCTCAAGGGCTGCAAAGGATATGGGAATTGAGGAGATATCAGTGTTTGGGGATGCCGAGTTGGTTGTCCTTCAGATGAGAAACGCGTATCAGGCCAAACACCCTTGGCTCAGAAGTTACATAAATGAAGTGTGGGATCTGGTTGACAACTTTTTCTTGGCTTTCAACATTTAATTTGTTCCTAGAGAAGAAAATGTCATTGCCGACACTCTGGCTGTCTCAACCAGCCATTGTAGAATCCCATTGCCACCTAAGCTCAGGTATGATGTTGAGATTAGATATAGGCCCTATGTACCTGATAATATCAAGCATTGGAAAGTGTTCGAGGATGATCTTGAGATCAAAATATTTCTTGAGTCGGTTGACGAGTTCTCTGCACTACACGTTGATCAGGATCATGATTTCAAGGGTGACCCTACCCCCGAAGTATTTGTGGATAAAATTGCTAATCACCATATTGTTCAGCTGCCTAGCAATCACTTTCCAAAGGGACTAGTTCCTTTAGAGAGATTGTATGATGGGAATGATGTGGCAGCAAAGGGTAAGGTTTCAAATGAGGATGTTGAGGTAGCTGAGTGTAATATTGTCACGGAGAAGAATCCAAAGTTTGTCAAGCTGTCAAGCATCCTGTCAAGGGAGCAAAGAGCCAAGTATGCTGAGCTATTGAAAGAATTTGCTGATGTATTTGCCTGGATCTATGAAGACCTTAGTACGTATGACACCAGCGTTATTGAGCATAAGATCCCATTAAAGGAGGAGGCCAAACTGTTTAGGTGGAAATTAAGGCAAATGAATACTATACTGCTGCCTATTATGGAAAGGGAGGTAAAGAAGTTGCTGGATGCCTAAATCATTGTTCCTTTGAGATATTCTAAATGGGTAGCCAACCTGGTCCTAGTGAGAAAGAAGAGTGGAGAAATCAGGCTCTGTGTCGATTTCAGAAATCTGAACAGGAGCTCTAAGAAGGACAATTACCCATTGCCAAAGATGAAACACATATGACAGAGGGTGACTAGTGCATCCAGGATTTCAATGATTGATGGCTTTTCTAACTACAATCAGATTTCTGTCCTGTCTGAAGACAAATAAAAGAAAACCTTCACCACTCCTTGGGGCACATTCATGTATACCAAAATGCTCTTTGGATTGATGAACGCAGGAGCTACCTTCCAGCAAGCCATGGAAATCGCATTCATTGGAGAAAGATAAATTTGTGGTCATCTATCTGGATGACATAATAGTCTTCTCCAAATCTGATAAAGAACATTGCCAACATCTGAGAAAGGTCTTCTTGAAATGCCAGAGGTTTGTTCTCTCCCTAAATCACAAGAAGTCTTTATTTTCCATGCAGGAAGGAAAATTGTTGGGACACATTGTATCAACCGATGGGGTCAAGATCGATCCAAACAAGGTGGAATCTATTCAAGCCTTGTCGCTTCCCAGGTCCAAGAAATAGGTTTAGTCTTTCCTGGGCCAAATTAATTTTCTGAGAAGGTTTGTTTCAAATTTTTCCGAATTGGTGAAACATATCACCGCCATGCTCAGGAAAGGGAATGAAGTAAAATGGACTGCTGAGCCTAGAGAATCCTTCAACCAAATAAAAAAAGCATTGACTGAGGCACCTATGTTGATCAGTCTTGATTACTCCAAATATTTTCTGATTTTTCCTTTTGCTTCTTTTGATACAGTGGAAGTTGTTCTATTGCAGAAAAATGATGAAGGGCTGGAGTAGCCTATTTCATTTTTCAGTAGAGCACTAAGAGACGCAGAGGTTATATATGACATCATGGAAAAGTAGGCCTTTGCCTTGGTAAAATCTCTCAAAGCTTTCAGAGTCTATGTTTTACATTAAAAAATTGTTGCATAAGTTCATTCAGCTTCTGTGAAGGACATTCTCATTCAGCTTGAGATAGACGAGAGAAGGAGCAAATGTATTGCGAGAATCCTTGAATTTGATCTGGAAATAAAACCCACCAAGCTAGTTAAAGGCCAAGGTTTAGCCAAGCTATTGGATGAATCTAATTGTAAATATTTGTGGGTCAATTTCATTGACACTTTCTCAGAAGATCAACAAGCAGAGATGTCTGATAAAAGTTCTCAGGACAACCCTTCATTGATAGAATGCACCTGGTATAAAGACATTATATCTTTTCTGCAAGAGTTGCGACCTCCAAATGGAATGGGGAAAAGCAAGGCAAGAGATTTAAATCTCAAAGCAATCAGATATTGCCTTATTGACTAGGTCTTGTACTGGAAAGACCCGTTAGGAGTGCTCCTGAGATGTTTAGACCCACAAGAGGCCCAAAGGATTATAATTGAGTTCCATGACAACCTATGTGCGGGACATCATTTCTGGAAAACCACAGCTTACAAAATTATTAGGGCTGGGTACTAATGGCCTACTCTATTCACCGATGTCTGTGTGAAAATCAAGGCTTGCATCCAATGTTAGAAATTCTCTGGGAAGCAGCAGTAGCTCAAGTCTTTTCCATTGAAGCCTGTACTAGCTTTGGGACCATTTCAACAATGGGGCCTAAACTTTATTGGGGAAATTCATCCTCCTTCAAGTGGTCAGCACAGGTCGATCCTGACTGCAACAGATTATTTCACCAAGTGGATAGAAGCTATCCCCACAAGGAGTGCTTCTCATAAGGTGATCATCGGTTTCCTGGAGGATATTATAGTAATATTCGACTGTCCAAGAAGGATCGTCACGGATAACGCGACATACTTCAGAGCTGATCCATTGATCATATTTTGTAAGCAGTTTGAAATTTCATTAATTCACTCAACCCCTTACTATCCAAAAGGGAAAGGACTGGCGGAGTCCTCCAATAAAATCCTTATAAATATTATCAAAAGGATGTTAGAGGAAAACAAGAAAGCGTGGGATTCAAGGTTCAAATTTGCTTTGTGGGATGATAGAGTGACAACAAAGAGGTCCCTGGGTATCTCTCCTCTCCATATTGTATACAGGACTAAAGCAGTTTTTCCTTCCCAGTTCGCCCTGCCTGTGGTGAAATTCTTCCAAGGCTGCCACGGAGATCCTGATGACATGATCAGGAGGATACATCAATTGGTAGAAGTGCAGCAGGCAAGAGATCAACTTCTGGACAGAGCGAATCACCATCAATAGAAAATCAAGCAGGCCTTTGATAGGAAGAACAATAAGGAAGAGTTCCAGCCGGGAGATCTGGTCCTCAAATGGGATGCGCCCAGACAGGACAAGGGCAAGCATGGAAAATTTGAATCCCTTTGGATCAGCCCCTTCAAAATTTCTGAAGCGTTTCCCAATAACACTTACAGGTTGCAGGATTTGGAGGGTGACAAATTCGTTGGTGGCCCTGTAAATGGGCACTTCCTGAAAATGTTGTTTGTTTGAAGCCGCAGTCGGTGCCCTACCATTGTAAATATCGTTCATGTTTTAGGTTTATTTTTTCTTTAATAGAAGAATCCATAACCCAACACTAAGGCATTGAAGCCGCAGAAAGAGTTCTTAGATCCTCACAGGGATGACTCTATCCTCCATGGAGCCTAATGTTAGCACATAAATTCGTCAGGGTCTTGTGAGTCTGTGTTTTCCACCTAGGTTTGTAATTTTTCCTGTTCCTCTCCTTTTACAAATTCGATTGTAAGTTTTCCTTTTGTCTCATAGTGTTCAATTGTTTTCCTTCACCCATTTGACATACTTGTTTTTCCTTAACCACTTGCCTGAAAAATATCGGCCCTTAGCCTTCATGTTTTCCCCTAAGGCCAATCACCCCCCTTTTGCCTCTGCCACTGAACCTTTTGTTTTCCCGAGCTCTCAACCAATCATTCGATTAATTGTTCATACAATGTGGTCATGACCACCAAGCGCAACATTTGAAGCGGTTTGATGTGGACTCAAATCAAGCGAGCGAGCAAAATTAGATCAAAGGCGTTCGAGTTATCGAGATCCGACAGTTGCACAAAATATAGCGCCAGAGGTCCGAAATCGCGGGGCCCATCCTAGTCGGTGGTGCTGCAAAAGTCACGTGGTGCACGATCAGTGTTTCGTAGTTTCGCAAGATGGAGCGGTCAAGGAACAAGTCATCAAGACTTGTGAAATGCAAAATCGCGATAAGATATTGGTTGTTAATCAAAGAAGAAAGCTGGACCGTTGGATCATCTTTTCGCGATTTCGCGAATCGGGAAAATAAGAGGGAGTAGTTTTGAAGATTCCTGAAGTGCGATGTCCCAAAGTGCTGATGTCGTCTGGGCCGTTCGATCAAAGGGGACGCGTGTCACCTGATCTGAGTGTTGCGATTTCATGAATCAAAGGTTTAAGTGTAGAACGCAACATGAGCTCACGAAACACGAAATCACGATGCGCCTGAGAGTTGGGTCCACGATCATAGCCCGTGGTCATATGAAAGTTCAGGCCACAAGGAAAAGGAAAGCGCATGTCGAGCAGAGGGTGACTGAGGTTGTTCAAGGAGATGATCTTGGCTGTCGGATTTGAGGGAAATCCAACTGTTTATCCGAATGGACCACTTCGCGGAGCAAACATCGAGATATTTGAAATTAAGGGGAGTGAAAAATCCCGAAATGCGAAATCTCGAGATTTCAGATGGGATAAACACGAGGTCATAACCTGAGGTCGCTTGGGGCAAAAAAAAGGAGCTGCATAAAAGATCAAAGCACCTGAGTCGATCACAAAGAAGGATTTGTGTGAATTGACTCGAAGGAGTCGTGATCTCACCTGGAACATTCATGTGTGTCAGGCTTCGTCCTGATCCCAATAAAAGTAGTTAATGAAAATAGGGAAGGTGGTTGAAACCTCGCTTCACCACATAAATGGAAAGCATGGAAAGTCTGGTCATGGAAGGCAGACTGTTAGCCGAAGGTTCCCTGTCACAGATTTTCTTGTGATGCCCATACCTATCTGATCTTTCGTCTGACAGAAGAATGCAAGTGCACCTTCATAGGAGAAAATGCAGACGCCAAGCCTTGAATGTGATAGCTAGAATGTACTTCTGAAGGGAGCAAGTTGTTTTTGAGTATAAATACTCAGTTTTGATATTTTGTTAGGGTCGATGGTAGAGAAAAGCTCTCGTATTGTACAATTTTAGTAAAGCCTTTGGATTCTGGTTATGTATCTATATTTGAAACTTCTTTTTTAATGATAGTCAGCTTCCTTGCTCCATCTTGTTTGCCTATGATACTGAAATAGTTCATGATTGACTGATTCACATGAATTGTTGTGACTGTGTTATGATGGATGTTTGATTGTAACGCTGTTATGATTTCTTTCAGTTTCCTTGTAATTTAAATTCAAGAAGTTCTTGTGTTTAAGTTTTTCTTCTTTGGGCTACTGGAAGACCTGATGTTCACAACAAACCTTTACACTTTTCTCACCAAATTCTTGCTCCTATTCACCCTTACTACAAACTATTGACTGAAGTTAAACCAAGACCTCACTTGTTTGTGCATATCAGTCTAGTTTCTTGAGTTAAGACGATATTATCTCGATATTGCGCCCATTTGACCCTCTTATAACCAATCTGTGACATAAAATTATGATGGGTATCATGCTTACCTCTATCGCAATCCAGGGGTGACTTCTAGTGCTATAATTTCTGGCATTGTTGCCGGGGACGAAATTGAAGATTTTCCCTGGGATTGAACGACAAAGCTTACTAGTTCTGAAGGTGCAACATAACTTAGTACATCAAATATTGCAACTGTGCACCTGGGGACTCCACCGTGGTGACTCCATTGATGCAAATCCGCTGACGACTCCACTATTTCAGCTATGGCTTCTAGAGGCAGACACATGAGGTCTACTCCGTAGTTGCCTCTAGCAACTCCTGAAGCTGACCTAGAGAAAATTGTCAGAAGGGAAGGCCCTCCGAGAAGGTACCTCTATTGTTAAACCAGGTACTTCTAATGATTTTCATTGTCCTCTTATAGAAACTCATGTATCTGCTTCTCATTTTCTTAGCATACCGTCTGCTGGAGTTTCTCGAATTTTAAATTTTGGGAGTGTTCCTGTTGAGTTTTCCCCTCCTACTCTGGGATTGGAAGGAGAAATCCTTGTCACTCCTCTTTCCCCTGAAGTAGTTCTTTGGTTTAGACCCAGGAACTCAAGATATTTTCCCACTCTGGGCTTTAGCACCCCTTCTCCTTTTAGAGTTACTGGTTTTACAGAAAAAAAAAATCTCTGCTCTCCCCAGCCCTGTGAATTTTTCCCCAAATCCTCGATTGTTTCCCTTTCCCCCAAGAATTTTAGTTCCAACCTCCCCTATTCAAACCCCTTCTCCTCCTAATTCTCCTCCACCTCATATCCTGATGGTGGGTGCTAATCTCCTAGAAATAGGATGTCCGCCATAATGGCTGCTAGATATGCCCCCCTGGTCTTGCCTTAGCCTCTTAATGCCCTCCCAGCCGGTGGCTACCTTAAGCAACTGCCTAAGTTTACAGGGGAGGGAGATATAACCACAGAGGAGCACCTTGCAGCTTTCTATAGTTATGCGGATAACTATGTCATAGTAGACGAAGATGTATGGATGATGATTTTTGTTCACAGTTTTGATGGAGAGGCCAGAAAGTGGTTCAGAGCTCTGGCTCTTGGATCCAATGCTGGGATTGAGGATCTTGACGACATGTTCTTGAGACAATGGGGGGATAAAAAGGACTTCATGTATTATATCACAGAGTTCAGGTCCCTAAAGAGAAAAGAGGGAGAGCCTGTCTCTGATTTCTCCAAAAGATTCAACAAGATGTACAATAAAATACCTGCTGAGATAAAGCCTACAGAGGCCTCAGCCAAATTACCTATGCCAGTTCTTTTGACCCCGACTTCTGCCTCTTGTTAAGAGAGAGAAGAGCTACCTCTTTGGCTCATATGCAAGATGCATCCCTGGAAGTAGAGTCTAACATATTGGTAGTTGACTGACTCAGAAATAAGGCTGATAAAGATAAAGGAAGGGGAAGATCTGAAACCTCAACCTCCAGTTCCTCTGCCCTCCCCCCTCAAATGGATGAAGTAACCAAGTTGCTAAAATCACTTTCAGCTAGGATGGAAAGGTTGGAATTAAAAGGGAAGAAGACATACAAAAATCCACAAAATGTTGATAACAGAGGCAACTTCAGGAGGCCGAATAACAATGCTCCTCAGATCATGCCTAGGGAACAGAGGGACAGAGATAGAAATGATCAGAAAATTCAAACCCCTCTCCAAAATACCCTTGTTACTGAGAAGGAGAGGGAGGACTAAGAGCTTGAGCTAGACCCTGAAATTCATTGTATTGGAGACACCTCCCCATTTCCTCATTTGACTCAATTTGCATACGAGGAATCCCTCATGAACAATCAAGTAAATGAGTTGAGTAAAGTGGAAAAGGACAATAATAGCCCATGCAAATACAACCTCCGGTCTAAGAAGAATGAAGGGAATTCTGACGTCCCTAATCCATCTCCTAGAGCAAAAAATCCTGCTAAAGATGCAGCAAACTGCAACAAAGAAAATAAAGCTCAGAATCCCCCACCAATAGCCAATGATATTGTCCCATAGGTGAGAGAAATTTTGAATCCCCCTTTCTCCTTTAGTTTTGAGCATGAAATCCAAAAGATCAGGATCCTTGTACCCCTTTCAGAGCTGTTCAAGCAAAAAGACTTCAAAATATCCCTCTCTAAGCTGTTGCAGTCCGAACCATCCTGCCATTCCACAGACTCAGTGAACCTCCAAGACGAAAAACCAGCATTTGTCCTAGGTCCTATGGTAGAATACATAGATGATTCATCCCCTCCCTTCTACACATCCTTGAACATACATGATAAGGTGTTGCATAACTGTTTGATGGATTCTGGGGCATCTCATAATCTCATGCCCAACACTGTCATGGAAGAACTCAGATTAGAAATAACTAGATCTTATCATGATTTATATTCTTTTGATTCGAGGAGGGTGCCATGTCTTGGGGTCATCAAATATCTAGTGGTAACCTTGTTTTAGCTGCCCATGAAAAGTGTGGTCATGGATATCGTGGTGGCTGATGTTCCTCCCAAGTTTAGTATGTTATTGTCAAGATCTTGGATAAAATGACTTGGGGGAACCTTGCAGATGGACCTCACGTATGCTACCATTCTAGTGTTTGGAGGAGAGAATAGAAGACTGTACAGAGAAGATCATTTGGCCTACATTATCAATGATGAAGCCGATCCCACCAATCATCCTATCTTTGCGTTTGATACTGATTTGGGATCCAACTTACTGCAGCTCACTGATGTCCCTGAACCTCCTCTTGAGATCAGAAGGTCCATTACTCTCTAGGGAGATTCTCCTCCAAATACATCTGCGTGGAAAATGTTTTTCGACGGATCCTCTTCTAGAGAAGGTGGTGGTGTTGGAGTAGTTTTTGTTTCCCCTGCTCAGGAAACAATATCTTTGTCATACAAAATAGAATTTGAAATTACCAATAATGTGGTAGAGTACGAAGCTCTTGTTCTGGGATTAAGGGCTGCAAAGGATATGGGAATTGAGGAGATATCAGTGTTTGGGGATGCCGAGTTGGTTGTCCGACAGATCAAAAACATGTATCATGACAAACACCCTCAGCTTAGATGTTACATAAATGAAGTGTAGGATCTGGTTGACAGCTTTTTCTTGGCTTTAAACATTTCATTTGTTCCTAGAGAAGAAAATGTCATTGCCGACTCTCTGGCTGTCTTAGCCAACCATTTCAGAATCCCACTGCCACCTAAGCTCATGTATGATGTTGAGATTAGATATAGGCCCTTTGTACCTGATAATATCAAGCATTGGAAGGTGTTCGAGGATGATCTTGAGATTAGAAGATTTCTTGAGTCGGTTGACGAGTTCTCTGCACTACATGTTGATCAGGATCATGATTCTGAGGGTGACCCTCCCCCTGAAGTATTTGTGGATAAAATTGCTAATCACCATATTGTTCAGCTGGCTAGCAATCACTTTCCAAAGGGACTAGTTCCTTTAGAGATATTGTTCGATGGGAATGATGTGGCAGTAAAGGGTAAGGTTTCAAATGAGGATCTTGAGGTAGATGAGTGCAATATTGGCACTGAGAAGAATCCAAAGTTTGTCAAGCTGTCAAGCAGCCTGTCAAGGGAGCAGAGGGTCGAGTATGCTAAGCTATTGAAAGAATTCACTGATGTATTTTCCTGGACCCATGAAGACCTTGGAACATATGACACCAGTGTTATTGAGCATAAGATTCCTTTAAAGGAGGAGGCCAAATCGTTTAGGCAGAAATTAAGGAAAATAAATCCTATACTGTTGCCTATTGTGGAAAGGGAGGTAAATAATTTGTTGGACGCCCAAATCATTGTTCTTTTGAGATATTCTGAATGGGTAGCGAACCTGGTCCCGGTAAGAAAGAAGAGTGGAGAAATCAGACTCTATTTCGATTTCAAAAATCTGAATAGGAGCTCTAAGAAGGACAATTACCCGCTTCCAAAGATGGAACACATATTGCAGAGGGTGACTCGTGCATCCAGGATTTCCATGATTGATGGATTTTTTGGCTACAATTAGATTTCTGTCCTGTCTGAAGATAGAGAGAAAAGATATCCTTCACCACTCCTTGGGGAACATTCATGTATGCCAAAATGCTCTTTGGATTGATGAACGCAGGAGCTACCTTCCAGCGAGCCATGGACATCTCATTCATTGAAGAAAGAAATAAATTTGTGTTCATCTATCTGGATGACATAACAGTCTTCTCCAAATATGATAAAGAACATTGGCAACATCTGAGAAAGGTCTTCTCGAAATGCAGGAGGTTTGGTCTCTCCTTAAATCCCAAGAATTCTTTATTTTCCATGTAGGAAGGAAAATTGTTGGGACACATTGTATCATCCGATGGGGTCAAGATCGACCCAAAAAGGGTGGAAGCTATTCAAGCCTTGTCACTTCCTAGGTCCAAGAAAAAGGTTCAATCTTTCCTGGGCCAAATTAATTTTCTGAGAAGGTTTGTTTCAAATTTTTCCGAATTGGTGAAACATATCACCACCATGATCAGGAAAGGGAATGAAGTAAAATGGACTGCTGAGTCCAGAGAATCCTTCAACCAAATCAAAAAAGAATTGACTGAGGCACCTGTGTTGATCAGTCCTGATTACTCCAAAGATTTTCTGATTTTTCCGTTTTCTTCTTTTGATACGGTGGCAATTGGTCTATTACATAAAAACGCCGAAGGGTTGGAGCAACCTATTTCATTTTTCAATAGAGCACTAAGAGACACATATGACATCATGGAAAAGCAGGCCCATGCCTTGGTAAAATCTTTCAAAGATTTCAGAGTCTATGTTTTACATTCAAAAATCATTTCATATGTTCCTTCATCTTCTGTGAAGGACATACTCATTCAACCTGACATAGATGGGAGAAGGAGCAAATGGATTTCCAGAATCCTTGAATTTGATTTGGAAATAAAACCCACCAAGCTAGTTAAAGGCCAAGGTTTAGCCAAGCTATTGATTGAATCTAATTGTAAATCTTTGGGGGTCAATTTCATCGACACTTTCTTAGAAGATCAACAAACGAAGGTATCTGATAAAAGTTCTCAGGACAACCCTTCATTGGTAGAATTCACCTAGTATAAAGACATTATATCTTTTCTGCAAGAGTTGTGACCTCTAGATGGAATGGGGAAAAGCAAGGCAAGAGCTTTAAATATCAAAGCAATAAGATATTGCCTGATTGACCAGGTTTTGTACTGGAAAGACCCGTTAGGAGTGCTCCTGAGATGTCTAGACCCACAAGAGGCCCAAAGGATTATATTTGAGTTCCATGATAGCCTATGTGGGGGACATCATTTCTGGAAAACCACAGCCTACAAAATTCTTAGGGCTAGGTACTACTGGCCTACTCTATTCACTGATGTCTGTGTGAAAATCAGGGCTTGCATCAAATGCTAGAAATTCTCTGGGAAGCAACAACTCAAGTCTCTTCCATTGAAGCCTGTACTAGCTTCGGGACCCTTTCAACAATGGGGCCTAGACTTTATTGGGGAAATTAATCCTCCTTCAAGTGGTTAGCACAGGTGGATCCTGACTACAACAAATTATTTCACCAAGTGGATAGAAGCTATCCCCACAAGGAGTGCTTCTCATAAGGTGATCATCGATTTCTTGGAGAATATTATAGTAAGATTCGACATTCCAAGCAGGATTTTCACGAATAACGCAACATCCTTCAGCGCTGAGCCATTGATCATATTTTGTAAGCAGTTTGAAATTTCATTAATTCATTCAACCCCTTACTATCCAGAAGGGAATGGACTGGCATAGTGCTCTAATAAAATCCTTGTAAAGATTATCAAAAGGCTGTTAGAGGACAACAAGAAAGCATGGGATTCAAAGCTCAAATTTGCTTTGTGGGCTAATAGAGTGACAACAAAGAGGTCCCTGGGTATCTCTCCTTTCCAGCTTGTATACAGGACCGAAGCAGTGTTTCCTTCCCAGTTCATCCTGCCTATGGAGAAATTCTTCCAAGTCTGCCACGAAGAGCCTGATGACATGATCAGGGAGATACATCAACTGGTTGAAGTGCAACAGGAAAGAGAGAAAATTCTGGATAGAGCACATCACCATCAACATAAAATCAAGCAGACCTTTAACAGGAAGAGCAATAAGGAGGAGTTCCAGCTTAGAGATCTGGTCCTCAAATGGGATGTGCCCAGACAGGAGAAGGACAAGCATGGAAAATTTGAAGCCCTTTGGATCAGCCCTTTCAAAATTTCTGAAGCGTTTCCCAACAACACTTACAGGTTGCAAGATTTGGAGGGTGACGAAGTCGTTTGTGGCCCTGTAAATGGGCACTTCCTAAAAATGTTGTTTATTTGAAGCTGCAGTCGGCGCCCCACCATTGTAAATACCGTTCATGTTTTATGTTTATTTTGTCTTTAATAGAAGACTCCATAACCCAACACCAAGGCACTGAAGCCATGTAAAGAGTTCATAGAGCCTCACAGAAAGGACTCTATCCCCCATGGAGCCTAATGTTAGCACATAAATTCGTCAGGTTCTTGTGAGTCTGTAATTTCCACCTAGGTTTGTAATTTTACCTATTCCTCCCCTTTTACAAATTTGATTGTAAGTTTTCCTTTCGACTCATAGTGTTCAATTGTTTTCCTTGACCTGTTTGACATACTTGTTTCTCCTTAATCGCTTTCCTGAAAAATATCGGCCCTTAGCCTTCATGTTTTCCCCTAAGGCTGATCACCCCTATTTTGCCTCTCCCATTGACCCTTTTGTTTTCTCGAGCTCTCAACCAATTATCCGAGTAATTGTTCACAGGACACGGTCATGACCACCAAGCGCAAAATTTGAAGCGGTTTAATGTGGACTCAAATCAAGCGAGCGAGCAAAATTAGATCAAAGGCGATCAGGTGATTGGGATCCTGCAGTTGCACGAAATATAGCGCTAGAGGTCCAAAATTGTGGGGTCCATCCTATCCATTGGTGCTGCAAAAGACACGTGGTGCACGATCAATGTTTCGTGGTTTTTCCGGATGAAGCGGTCAAGGAGCAAGTCACCAGGACTCGCGAAACGTGAAATCACGATAAGAGCGTGGCCATTAATCAAATAAGAAAGTTGGACCGTTGGATCAACTTTTCATGATTTCGTGAATCGGGAAAATAAGATGGAGGAGTTTTGAATATTTGAGAAGCACGATGTCCCGAAGTGCCAATGTCGTCTGGGCCGTTCGATAAAAGGGGATGCGTGTCACCTGATCCGAGCATCGCGATTTTGTGACTCGAGGGTTTAAGTGTAGAACGCAACATGAGGTCGCGAAACGTGAAATCGCAACGCGCCTGAGAGTTGGGCCCACGATCACAGCCTGCGGTCATATGAAAGGTGGGGCCACAAGGAAAAGGAAAGCGCCTGTCAAGGAGAGGGTGGTTGAGGTTGTTCAAGGAGATGATCTTGGCCGTCGGATTTGAGGCAAATCCAACCGTTTATCCGAATGGACCACTTCACAGAGCAAGCATTGGGATATTTGAAATCAAAGGGAGTGAAAACTCCTGAAATGTTAAATCCCGAGATTTCAGATGGGATAAGCATGAGGTCACATCTCGAGGTCACGTGGGGCAAAGAAAAGAAGCTGCACAAAAGATCAAAGAGCCTGAGTCGGTCACAGAGAATGATCTGCGTGGCCTTTAGGCACCATAATTGACTTGAAGGAGTCGTGAGCTCACCTAGAACATTCATGGGTGTTAGTCTTCATCCTGATCCTAATAAAAGTAGTTAATGAAAATAGGGAAGGTGGTTGAAACCTCGCTTTACCACATAAATGGAAAGCATGCAAAGTCTAGCCATGGAGGGCAGATTGTCAACCAAAGGTTCGCTATCATGGATTTTCTTGTGAAGCCTATACTGATCCGATCTTGCGTCTGACAGAAGAATGCAAGTGCACACTGACAGGATAAAATGCAGATGACAAGCCCTCAATGCGATAGCTAGAATGTGCTTCTGAAGGGAGCAAGTTGTTTTTGAGTATAAATACTTATTTTTTATATTTTGTTAGGGTCGATGTTAGAGAAAATATTTCGTATTGTAAAGTTTTAGTAAAGCCTCTGGCTTCTGGTTATGTATTTGTATTTGAGACTTCTTGTTTAATGACAATCAACTTCCTTTCTCCATCTTGTTTGCCTCTGATACTGAAAGAGTTCATGATAGACTGATTCACATGAATTGTTGTGACTGTGTTATGATGGATGTTTGATCGTAACGCTGTTATGAGTTCTTTCAATTTCCTTGTAATTTAAATTCAAGAAGTTCTTATGTTTAAGTTTTTCCTCTTTGGGCTGCTGGAAGACCTGATGTTCACAACACACCTTTACATTTTTCTGACCGAAGTCTTCCTCCTATTTACCCTTACTACAACTTACTGACTGAAGTTAAACCAAGACCTCACTTGTTTGTGCATATCAGTCCAGTTTCCTGATTTAAGACGATATTATCTCGAGATTGCGCCCATTTGACCCTCTTATAACCAATCTGTGACATAAAATTCTGATGGGTATCAGGCTTACCTCTGTCGCAATCCAGGGGAGACTTATGGTGCTAACATTTATGGCATCGTTGCCGGGGATGAAATTGAAGATTTTCCTTGGGATTGAACTACAAAGCTTACTGGTTCTGAAGGTGCAACAGAAGTTAGTACATCAAAGGCTGCAACTTTACGCCTGGAGACTCCACCGTGGTGATTCCATTGATGCGAATCCGGTGGCGACTCCACTATTTCAGCTGTGGCTTCTAGAGGCAGACACATGAGGTCTACTCCAAAGTTGCGTCTAGTGACTCCTGAAGCCGACACAAAGAAAATTTTCAGAAGGGAAGGCCCTCGAGAAGGTACCTCTACTTCTAAACTAGGTACTTCTGATGATTTTTATTTTCCTCTTATAGAAACTCTCATAACTGCTTCTCATTTTCCTAGCATACCGTCTACTGGAGTGTTCCTGTTGAGTTTTCCCCTCTTGGTCTGGGATTTGAAGGAGAAATCCTTGTCAGTCCTATTTCCCCTAAAGTAGTGTCGTGGTTTAGACCCAGGACCTCAAGAGATTTTCCCACTGCGGGGTTTACCACCCCTTCTCCTTTTAGAGTTACTAGTTTTACAGAAAAATAAAGCTCTCTCTCTCTAGCCTTGCGACTTTTTCCCAAAATCCTCTGCTATTTCCATTTCCCCCAGTAAGTTCAGTTTCAGCCTCCCCTGTTCAAACCCCTTCTCCTCCTAATTCTCCTCCACCTCATATCTTGATGGTGGGTGCTAACCCCCCTAGAAATAGGATGGACGCCATAGTGGGTGCTAGATATGCCCCCCTGGTCTTGCCTCAGCCTCTTAATGCCCTCCCAGATGGTGGCTACCTTAAGCATCTGCCTAAGTTTACAGGGGAGGGATTGAGGATCTTGACGACATGTTCTTGAG